>MJUT01044282.1:0-32691 GCA_002080005.1 Gigantidas platifrons | reverse complement strand
CCAGTAAAACATAGATTTCACTAGATATAATGCACGATATCTACCCTGATGACCAGTATCATCATTCAAACCTTTCAAAACCACTTCTCTATAGTACACTGGTAAAACAAGTTGATAGGTAGTCTCACTATTCATGTTACTTACCCTGTAAAGAATACCATTTCTTATTATCAATCTATTCCAGTCATATAACAGTTTACGCACATACTGCGATTCTTTGCCAATTTGTCTCTTTGTAAGTTTCTGTCCTACCTTTTGCAACGCTATGACTCTAGCTATATCTGCATCTCTCTTCTGTTCATCAGTACATGAAACGTCACAAAATTCATTTACCCCTAGGTCGTTACCATCAACCAAAGCAACAAGACTCTAATACATCAGTATACTCTTAGCCGAAGGGCAACTAGACGACACTAATATTGCATCGCATATGGCCTTAACAGCATCGCTGACCAAATCCTGACGATCCTGATCAAGCCTGGACAACTGTCTGCAACAGTGTTAGACTTACCACACATGTACGTGAAACTGAAATCGTAGCTTGCTAGAGCTGCTATCCATCTTTGTGACGTAGCATCGAGTTTACCTTTACCCAGCACATATGTGAGAGGATTATTATCTGTACGGACTTCAAACTTATTTCCATATAAATAATCATGGAATTTATCCATAACAGCCCACTTAAGACCAATAAATTATCTTTTATGTGCAGGGTAGCGTTTCTCAGCAGCACGTAACGCTCTACTGGCATAGGTTACTACACTATCTATTGAACTTTAAGCTGATACTTATAAAGGACCCGATTGGAAATAAGCTGAATGGCTTTCATGGGCTATCCTTGGTGAGAAAGTTCTCAGCAGCTACAATTGGTGGATTGAAGTTTCAGTTAAAGATGGCAGTTTTATGTTTTATTTTTAACTTAACGAGAAATTTTTAAACACTTGTGTATGATGTTGAAATTTTTAAACCTAAATATATTTTACCTTTTCCCTTTACCTTTTATACCATTATGTCGCTGATAAAGTACGGCGCCTAACTCATTGCCACACGAGTCTATGTCCAAAAGAAACGGTAAATTGTAATCGGCATAAGCTAAAATAGTAAAAACTAGTCAATACATCCATTAATCTCTCACGAGCAGCTTGCTGCTCCTGACCCCAATTCCACTTAACTGGTTTAGTCTTACCTTTCCTTTTCCCATTATTTTTGATTTTCTTATTGGTATCATATGGTACCCAACAAGTAGATCATTGAAAGGCCTTATTACTTTAGCGTATTCCTTGATGAATTTCCTGTAATAGGATATAAATCCAAGAAATCGTCTCAAGCATTTGATATTATATATGTCTGGCCAATTTATTACCGCATCAACCCTTTCTTCGTCAGTTTTAATGCCATCTTCAGAAACTACAAATCCCAAGTACTTGATCTCTTTCCTGAAAAACTCACACTTACTTCCTTTTAACTTTAAGCCATTTTCTCTCAATTTCCTGAATACTGACTCTAATCTTTCTATTTGTTTTTCTGCAGCCTTAGAGAAAATCACAATATCATCTAGATATATTAAGCACTCTCTTAGATTTATCACGTCCATGCATCTCTCCATAAGTCGCTAGAACGTTGCTGTCTTATACCTGTCCGATTCCTTATGATTACATTGTAAATAAGCTGAGCGTAAATCTAGTCGAGAAAAATACGTACTTCCGGTTAAGCAATTAAATGTTTCTTCTGTACGAGGAATACTGTGTGCATCACGAACAGTCTTCTTGCTTAGAATTCTGAAATCTATGCACATACGCACACTTCCATCAGATTTACGTACCAGTACCACATTAGAGGGAAAATGGCTGTTCGACCCCCTAATAGCTCCTGAATCCAGCAAGTCCTTCAAATGCTCACGGATATCTTCATATAAGGAAGGAGGACTGCGTCTAAACGGTTGCTTAAATGGAATATCATTGGTTAACTTAATGTCGTGTGGTGGTGTTCAATCAATGTTGTATAACCTAAGTCAGTAGAGCCTGTCGAAAGTACTGATTTCCAATAGTCAACATACCTTGTAAATTTACTTTTGTGTACTTTAGTAAACCATCTTCGATTTTAATACCAGATCTTTCAGACTCTTACCTTCTGTGGTATTAACTGCCCCTCCCTAGCTTTATAATCAAACTCAAAACCATCTCGGATGACCTTTACCTCTCTTATCTTACAAAACAGGCTTGGGTTTCATAACCGCAGGTTTTGAAGTAATGTTTCAAATCTTAACATGAATTGTCTGTCTACCCTTAACAGATACCACTCTTGAGCAAAAAACAACTTTATCCAAGATATCACTAGAAAATGAAAAAAATTCAGTAATTAAAGTCCATCATCATCAACAGATGAACCCTTCATCTTAATCATGCCAGAAACTGTCATAACTGATGAAGGAAGCAATGCCAACGGGTGCCTATTTGATGAACGCACCACACCATAATTCTTATGTAAGGATAGAAATGCAGTATTCCACAATTTTGGAATTTTAACCTCCTCATCCATACAATATACAGTCAATGGACATAAGTATTCGTCACCCTCAATTTTACGCTATATATTTCATATAAAACCACATTTTTCAAACTTTTTAATAAGCATAGTTATTTCTAAGCGGATTGTGGTCATTTTGGCACCAGAAAAAGCAGAAATATTTAAAGATTATTTGTTTATTTTAGCATGATTGTCCGCTAGATTGCCTTTATTTTCTTATGATTTAAAGAGATAATTTGTGTTTTCTGACGTCAAATTTGCTATATATTTTAACAAAAATCAAATCGGAAAAATCAAGATTTGCGTTTAAACCACAAGAAAACAAAAACCATGCAGACAAAAATTACTTTCAGATAAGCAAATAAAATTGAAAGAATTCTGCTGTCTTGAAATAAATTTCATAAAAATCTGCCCATAGATAGCTTTAACATATTTGTTTGAGAAAATGGGGTTTTATCCTGAGAAAACCTTAAAATAAAATCAAATAGTATACGAGATTATTGACAGTTATTGGCCACAGCTTTAATTCAATTGTACATATATATAGATAGATAAATACATAAATAAATAAATAGATAAATAGATAAATAGACAGTAGTTCATTTTGTAAGATATGAAATATGTAGCAAAATTAAGGAACACTTGTTCTTAGTTCTTAATGTTGAGAATAACGAACATCTGAGAGTGAGTGTTGGAGGATCAACAACTTCATATAATCGGTTAATGCGCTCATTAGCGGGAATATCATAATATGATAATAGGTGTTATTTATTTGACGCAAGACGAGTTTGACGATAACACAGTGTATAATCAGAAACGTAAGTAGAAGAAGAAGAGACAATACACGGACCAAGGATAAAAAGTGAAACAAATCAGTCCACCAAAACCTAAAGATTGTACACCACAAACCTCTAAAAACAGTGGACGAACTCAGGTGCCCTGGTGGAGAAATCAAATCTGGCATAAACGCTTTGAATTATTTGGTGAAACGACTTATTTTATTCAGCATTCCCTGCTTCCTTTGTGATATAACGATATTTGCTAACATTGAATTCCTCAAAATGCGCTATAAAAATGCAAGACCAGATGTGTTTGCAATTATTAAGGACAACAACATATTGTCAAGATATACATATTTTGACATCTGACAAGCTTTATTATTATAGGATTAAACATTGTTTTTTAGGAAATTATATATGTATGAACTCCGACAGCTCACTCACAAACTGAATAAAGTCCGAAGGACTTTATTTAAAGTTTGTGAGTGAGCTGCCGGAGTTTATGCATACATAATTTCCTAAAAACACGGTGTTTAATCCTTATAATTCTTATTCTTGGATATAGTGTTTGTTTTCGACGCTAAATACTATTAAAGAAATACTCAAGGAGAGCCTCAAACAATGGACATACAATAGACATACGATTGGAAAGTGGAAAAAAATTCGCGAAATGTTATTGACAACGTTGGAACATAACCAACATGACGTCATTGACGTCATATGAATACGTCCAGTTTGAAACGTAAAGATTAGATGTTATTTGGCTTCGTGTATGCTTCAGGTTTGGTACAATTTAACTAAAATAAGTTGTCAAGGTAGGTTTTTAATTATTTGTGTGTATTGTTGTAACTATGACATGTAGGATTTCACATTTTCAGGATGGCAGATCCTTCCAACAGAGCCCCTTAGTATCACTGCTCGTAGATGTATACGAGTGGAATGACCGGGAAAAGTAGTCTGGAAAACGAAAATATTGATTTATAAATTCCTTTCGAATGAAGTAGAATAAGTGACGATATCCAATCGGATTACGAGTTATTGATAAATTCTAGTAAATATGTGTTCAAAACATGTAAAAATGTCACAGAAAATATCTTGATTTTAGAGATACATATTTAATCTTTCATTTTCCTGTCTTTCTGTGCCTTACTACAGTTCAATGAAATAAACTTGTATATAAATTATAACTGAATTCTCCACATCAAATTCCACGATATCAACTAAACCAAACCACCGTATTGATGGTATCATCGTTAGAGTAGTAGATAAAAGACATACAATTCGCACTTGTTGCTTCTCCTTTAAGCACGCAGCAATAATAAGCACAATCAAAAACTGGTTTGTTTGAAACCAGCATAATGTTGCTGAGTGGAGCGACATGTCTACTCTATGATTAACCGCATTGATCTGGCCCTAATCTGGGATAGCATCATCTAATTGATATGTCTTCGTGCCCACAATGATATAGCAGAAACATTGCTAATTTTGACCTAAGCATCAATTGCTTACCCACTAAAAACGTAAGTGTGCTCATGACAGGGTCATATACGATTTTAAAGGAGTTTATCAATGCTTAAAGCTGGACGTGGCACTCACAAACTGAAAAAAGTACGAACAATTTTGTGAAACATTTGTGAGTTTACACATCAATAACCTTATATAAAATCGTATTTAATTCTATTAATTCCACCTAGGGATAACAATAACACCCTTTTAAGGCATTTTTAATCACTGTATGACAATGTTCAAGAGTCAAACATTTGTTTCCGGTGTCGTATAGTAAACCTTCCGCATAGCAAACCTTCCCCCGGAATGTTTACATCCCCTTCGGAATATTTGCTATATAGTAAACCTTCCCTTCGGATACTTTACTATATAGTAAATATTCCCACGTGGGAAAATTTACTATATAGCAAACATTCCCACACCATAGCTGATCATCCCCTCTGATATTTTGCTATATAGTAAATGTTCCCCCTTAATCCGGATAATTACTATTGATTCGGAATTTAGCACCTTAATCGTATTAATTTTAATTGTTGTATACCATTAATAATCATATCCGGTTATGATTTAAAAGGTAAGAAAGCACATGCTTTGCATTAAAATAAAATGTATGGAGCCATTTTGCAGTATTTGGAAAACTTGACAGTAGGTAGGAATGTTTACTATGCGGAATAAATACTTTATAGTAAACATTCCCACATGGGGGAAGATTTACTATATAGTAAATCTTCTGGGGGTTAATCTACTATGGGGAAGGTTTACTCTATGACACCGGCACTATTTTTAGCAAACAATCGCTTCAGATAAAATGGTTTTCCCAGTTTTCCGGTTGTTGACTGATTTTGTCTGTTTATATACTTATGAGTTTTGACCTTCCCATTGGAAGATTGTTCGGAGTTCGGTAATATTGTTATTACCCTTATTTATAAAACAATAATAATCTTTCAATCAAAGTCAGGAGAACAGAAAACTCACATTTTGAATTATTTAATTATGATTTGAAGAGAATCAAATGTTTAAAGATGCCATGATACATGTGTTTCTAGTTGATTGTGTTGCCCATTTACTTGAGTGACATTGCTAACTTGTGAATAACATCAGCATTAAACTTTTCTAGGAGTTTCAAAACTCCCCATTTACAGTAATTTTGTTTTCTTAGTTGATTCAATCTTGCTTTGTTGCTTTCAAAACTTAAAAAAAAATACCCGTTAACAGAGTGGTATTAGCATTGTGTAAACTTTTTAGTGCTTGATGTTTCGTCCAATGAAATGCAGGCATAAAAAACAGCAATATTCAAATCAAAATGGAATTATCATTTTTATCTACTACAAAGTGTTCATCCATACATTGATTCAGAGGTAAGGCCATGCATACAAACATACAAAGACAAAATTAACTCTATATATTTACTACAAGTTATTATAACAACATAAGTAAACACTTTTTTTTCATTTTACAAAAATGAACTTAAACCAAAAATTTTTTTTAATTTAAAATTTATGTTTTTAAGAAATTGAAAACTGCGATAAATAAACTAATTCTTGGAAAAGTTATAACATTCAATAGATAAAATTTAAGAATGAGTCAAAATCGATACTCGAATACTATTGCTGATTCCTAAAATAAATCAAACCACGAAGGTAGAAACAAGGAAGTACACAAATTGTGGGTTTCCTGTTTTAATAAGTACATATTTTGCTTGAGTGTTTCACAACAACATTGTACAGCTATATATATATATAACTAGGTATGTACAACACAACAAAAATATGATAATACTGCATAAAATAACAGGAGTGGTTATATAAACTAGAATCAAAACAAAACAACAGTGTTTTCTGATTTCAGTCATTGCCATTTTTCGCATGTTCACCCAGCTTATGGCGTAAACAAAACAAACTTATAATCATATAATAAGTTATCTGTTTAACTTAAAGTTGACAGGCTATATTTTTAGATTCATGTATTCTTTGTCTTCTGGTTCTGAAATGAAGAAGACAAAATATCAATAACAACAGAGTAGCATTATATTGTACAGTCTTTAATAAGGCTAGTGTGACTACAACTAGATGTTCAAGTAGTGGACAACAAACTCCTTAATAAGGCAAGTGTAACTATGACTAGAGGTTCAACTAGTGGACAACAAACCCCTTAATAAGGCAAGTGTGTCTACAACTAGAGGTTCAACTAGTGGACAACACACCCCTTATTAAGACAAGTGTAACTAGATCTAGAGGTTCAACTAGTGGACAACAAACCCTTTAATAAGACAAGTGTGTCTACAACTATTGGACAACACACCCCTTAATAAGACAAGTGTGACTACAACTATTGGACAACAACCCCTTAATAAGACAAGTGTGAATAAAACTAGTGGACAACAACCCCTTAATAATACAGGTGTAACTAGATCTAGTGGTTCAACTAGTGGAAAACAAACCCCTTAATAAGACAAGTGTAACTACCACTAGAGGTTCAACTAGTGGAAAACAAACCCCTTAATAAGGCTAGTGTAACTACAACTATTGGAAACAAACCTCTTAATAAGAAACGTGTGACTACAACTAGATGTTCAACTAGTGGACAACAAACCTCTTAATAAGACAAGTGTAACTAGATCTAGAGGTTCAACTAGTAGACAACAAATCCCTTAATAAGACAAGTGTGACTACAACTATTGGACAACAAATCCCTTAATAAGACAAGTGTGACCACAACTATTGGACAACAACCCCTTAATAAGACAAGTGTGACTACAACTAGAGGTTCTACTAGTGGACCACATACCCCTTAATAAGGCAAGTGTGACTACAACTAGATGTTCAACTAGTGGACAACCAATCTTAATAAGGCAAGTGTATCTACAACTAGAGGTTCATCTAGTGAACAATAGACCCCTTAGAATTCTTACCAAGTTTGGAGAAAACAAAACATTAGTTTGGTGATTTTGATGATCATGTCTATTCCATTGAGCTTGAACTAAAACCGTAGATATCAAGTTTGCTTGTGTTTCTGGAATTACCTTCAACAGATGTCATGTACACTCAAAGCCAAAATATTTGGAAGCAAAATAAATTAAAAATCTTTGAGAGTTAACAAAAATACAAAAGGGTCTAAGCAGATGGCCAAATTCGAATATGTCGAAACACTGATTACTGGACAGATGATATCCTAGGCGACTAATAGTCCATCACTTGAGGTATAGACACGTGATTACACAAAGTTTTCGCAAGTTATCTTACCTCATAATTAGTGCGGTAATGTTTGGTGATTAGATTCATTTAGGTAAGTAGTTGTAGCATGTAGTGCAATATTTTAGCTGGTTGGAATATTTAATATATACCTGATTTGCTTTATAAAGCGAATTGTATATTTCTAATTCAAACCTCACAATATGTAACTATGTTACTTGATTGTGTCATGCAACTATGTCATTAACATCAGGTAACACCATGTACTAAACACACCAACAGACAAATCTTGTGTAATATACTTTGAGTAATATCTTACTTTTTACCTTGCTTGTTCTTTATCTCTTCATAAACATTAGTTTTATCCTGTTCACCCAGTGTTTCATACTGTTCTGTTGTTCTGTAATATAATATACACTAAATTGTATTAACAAAACTAAATATTACAATATAAAATAATGGTACATCACAGAAAAACACATAAAATACCCAATTTTAATGATAATTGCTATGTCGTTAAAATGCCACCTGAAACCGTTCGTCTGAGAGTCGAATGTATTGTTGTCATGGTTAATATTGTTGTATTTAAATAATGTAATTTATTAAAACTAAAGGCTAAAAAGCTATGGTCAATCTCTCTCAGGCTTATCATTGGTTTATTTTGCGTATTGTGATGCCATTGGGTGTCAGTTGTACTGTTGTCATACATGTAGCGTTTGCAAAATTGGGAGGCCCTTTGACAGCAGATTGTGTTGTTGTTATTCATGTACCCTATGCAAGCTGTGAAGCCGTTCGACAATATAATATATTGTAATACATGTGGCCTATGCAAAATTCGTAAACCGTTCGACAGTAGATTATATTGTTATATACCACTCTGATGTGAACCCATCTCATGGTGCAATAGATTGTGCCATTGCCATTGACAACACATGCTGTGAGACAGTTAAGTAGCACATTGTACTGTCATAGTTTACAAATAGTTGACTATTAGGCAGTTATAAAATGTAAAATATTGTTTATATTTGAAGCATGTTATCATACCATTTGGTGGTTTATTTAAATCCATTTTGCCTCATTAAGTGTCATACACTCTGTAAAAGGCTACTAGAGGACCAATGGTGGTCGTCTCTTGTTGCGGCTGAACAATATTATATATTTACTGAGATAAAGCGTAACAACAATCAGTATATAAAGAAGGTGAAAAGGTTACAAGACAGTGACTGTCTCATTAATATACTCACGATTCAGACTGTCTTTGTTCTGGAAAATTAAATATGATTAAGTAATATTTGACCACATCTACACTCAAAATGCTGATAAATAAAACATTAGGCAACATGTCATTTGTGTGGCTAACTGCAAATGTAACTATGTACACGGCCAACCTTAGGATGTGCGAGGCCTAATGCTGTTCTCTGCAAAACCTGCAGTATGTTGTTGTGTGTGCTTGAACAGCCGAGAGCAGATAATTAAAGGACAAAAGCAAATTGGTTCCAATTGGTTTAAGACCGGCCCTGGTTATGTGCTTTTGGTTCAAAGATAAAATTGTTTTATAAAAGTTATTGTGTTATTGCATGTTTTTGTTAGATTTATTCTGATAAATAAAACAGTATACAACATGTCAGTTGTGTGGCTAAAAGTAAATGTGGCTTTATGTATGACCGGCCTCTAGAGCTGCGAGACCCAATGCTGTTCTCTGTAAAACTTGCAGTGTGTTGTTGTGTGTGCTTGAACAGCCGAGAGTAGATAATTAAAGGACAAGAGCGAATTGGTTCCAATGGGTCCAATTGGTTATATGCTTTTGGTTCAAAGAGCAAATTGCTTTATTGCATGTTTTGGTTAGATATATTCTACTGTACACTAGTTATACCCCAAATCATATGGTAATGTCTCAACTGTTATTGTACCATCAGATGCAAGAAAGCTAGGTTGGTATATTTCGCTTAATCGGGCACTCGGACACAAATTTCAAATAGTTATTGTACCACCCTTTTACCATATCCTATTGCATCGTAGAATAGAAATAAAATAATATTTCACACCGTAACAACTGGCAACAAATAGAAAAACCACAACACTGTCTTTAAAATTACATGCATAAAGTTAAAGCACTTTATATAGACTTGTTAGGACAACCTATGATTGTTACTGAGAGACTTCGGTTAATAAAAAAATCACCCTCCATACTGTTTTACGAAACGAATTAAGATAATAAATTTATCGTACCTTGTTCACTTGATAAACCACCAGAGGTATTTGGAATGTCTTGCATATCTAATATTTCGTAAGTCGCTGTAGAACTACAATGCATAGATGAAGTCGTATTTGATAGCATAAACATACACAGTAGAATTGACAAATATCTTCAAATGTATAAATTCCACTAAAATGAATAAAGTAAAAAAAAATGGAGTCAAATTGAAACAGGTATCACAACGTCTGAAGAAATTAAGATTCAAACCAGACCATTGTAGAAGCGGAAGGTAAAATGGATGCCCCTTGCACATACGTACACGACCACTCAATCTTACGGGTTGGTACGCACATTTCAATAAACAGTAGTGGGTTGAACTATGTGTCCAAATCTCTCTTCTCATTGAAATAATGTGGACATGTAAGATGGTTGTATAACAACCATTGTCACAATGTTGAATATAATACATTTATAATTTAATCTCAGATGTATAATACTATAGACAATGATTGCTATATCTTTCACCAGTAAATACGTTTATTGATTATAATAATTCAAGTCGTAATCGTATGATAGTTTCGTTTACAACTACTCGTGTAATTAGTGCCTATCATCGCTGATGTTGTGAGTTCGAATTATGTTCATGGCGAGGTGTACACGATACACCATTATGTGATAAAGTTTGTCAGTAACTTGCGACAGGTCGGTGTTTTTTCTCCTCCAATAAAGCTGAACGCCACGATATAACTGAAATATTGATGACAGTGGCGTTAAGAACCATAACCCTAACCCTATGATATTTCAAACATATTATTTCTTTTTCCTTTAATCATAAATGATTATACGATTAAATAATTTTAGGTATCCACCTTTAATATATAACAATTATGATAATCTATTACAATGGATCATATCTTAGCTATTTTGTTGAATTCTGTCGGATAGTAATAATATGATTGTACCACAGAACAAGGTTAGTAATACATATTCTATTTTTAGCAGACATTTTTCTTTTGTTCAAGAAAATCAAATTATTTTCTGCTGACCAGTTATATTTTTGTTCCTTGTAGAAATGCTATATTTGCATCAGAATTTCTTTACAATTAACTTTGTGTTATGCATAGCAAAATGATGTCTTTAGATACTCACGTATTTCCACATCTCTGCTGTAGATCTGAAAAAGTAATAAATAGAAAGTACACGACATGGTATGTTGTCAAGAGTATACAAGAGCAAATATGTAGTTGTAAAGTAATGTGAAGCTTCGTGTCCTTCCTATTCCATTCCATTTACTACGTGGAAACTCATTCTGTCAAACCCAAGTTACTATATCACTATTAGACTTAGAAGTGAAAACTAATAAAATATTGATAATTTAGCACACCACTTATTTCAATATAAGAGATGGATGTGGAATTTTTAGAAGAAAAATAAAAATAGTATTTCCTTCCTTTGATAAAAAACTGTGTCAGGGACATATTTCAACTGATCAAGCAACGATGTACCTATCACTTCATGAATTAATACAACGGATATCAAAAGGAATAGAGGCAATTCGGAAAAACAAACTACCAGATGTCTGAGCTAATAACAAACACACATACTTTTAATATTTATACAGCGAAATTTGCATTGAAACGTGGATTACTCCATGTATGGTTTGTGAAGAAACTTATTAATGTGTAATGTGTTGATTTTCTGTTCCTTTGTTTGATAATCTAACATCTAATTCTGAATACTAAGTAACAGTCATTGATCATGATATCTTTCCTGTTTGAGCATCCGACTAAATGTTGTGACACACCGCCAATAGATACTGTAATATTTACCAGACAAACACGTTTAATTGGATCTTCTTAGTGATAGCTCACTGCACTTCCAGTCTGTTGATAAACACGTCGTATCCTGATTTCGAGACAACCAGTCTTCGTTCTAGCTTCTAAATGCTGCATGTTTAGCGGAAAGCAGTAAATACCAATTTTATAGTATTGGATTGACACGACCCGGCTTCGATCTAACCAAGCGAGAACGCTAACTGCTACCCAACTCATGCCGTTTTGCTTAGTGAAACTTGTGTATGAGATTATAGCTGGTTTTGAATATGTCTCCAACACAGACTAACATATGACATTGTTTTCTTTAATATCCTATCACGAATGTTGGTTTGTATGGAGTTGGTCTACATGCATAGAATAAGGTACTGCTAAAAAAAAAATATTAGATACAATTGCGAAAAAAAAAATGCGACAATTTCGGAACAGATCCATAATCCAATCGAAAAATCGTAGAAAGAGGCAAAAAGTATAAAAGTATATTCCCAATACGCATATATACATGACAGGTCACGTTGCCTGTCTTGATAGATGTACTTAGCTAGGTTAAACAAGTTCTATGGAGATGTCACGGTTACACGGGAATGAAAAACATACACATGCCTTGAATGACTACGTGCATTACAATGTTAGATTTAGGACATGTATTATTGAATAGAATGGTATAAATACCAGACTGGTGCTTCAAATATTATCATAGCTAAATGTTCTTGATATATGTAGAAGTATGTTGTAATTGTTACCGTCATTTCTCGTATCACTCGTACCCTCTCTGATGTCTTCGTACATGTCATTGGTTCTTCGGTTTAGAGAAGACATTTCGTCATTATTATCCGATCTATATAATATATAGCATTATATTTAAACAATATAAATATGATTGAAAACTTCAATTATATGCCACCACTCGACATGTAGAAAATGTTAAATGTATATAGCGTGAGTTATATTCAGTCGGACTAAGATCAAATTATTGATTTTACCATACTCACTGAAAATATTTGTATTGAGGTATTCAAGGTGAAGGCCAAAATGTGTGTGTTTGTTGATGATAAACGATATTTTCAACAATAGTTCAGGTATTTAGTGGCGGTCAGGTTTAAATGTGGAGGAAATTGAGGACCCGGAGAAACCACCAACCTGTCGCAAGTCAGCAACACTTTATCACAAGATGTTGTTCAAATCGACCTGATCAAGATTCGAACTCAAATATCAGTGGCGATAGGCACTGAATCCATAGTTAGCTGTAAATCCAACTACCATACGATCACGGCCACGATGGCTCCTCCAAAAGTTGAGATGAGTGTGCAACAAAGAATAAATCGAGAGGTAATTAATTTAAGAAATATATTTCTAAATATTCTCTGTTTTATTCGCTTAACAAAAAATATCCAGGAAAAAATTATATAAGTCAAAAGATTGATCAAGTTATTAATGTTTATCACAGCACTTAGTATGATTGTATGCTTGATAAAGCACTATTAATATTATGAAGTCAGTGTATTAAAGTGTGGTCTGAACGGCCATTCAATGTCAAGTGTCAATTTGAGCCGATCGAATTATATTGAAAGTAATTAACATTTTCTGTCTTCGTACGTAATTACTTTGACATTTTTTTTGTCTGGTCGAAAACGAAATGCAAGGTCAGTGATATAGTATTTGTTTGTTTTAAATAATAAATATACCCCATTAGAATGATGGTGGACTGAACGCGAATGGATGCGAATTGAACTTTGATTTACACTCTTTCTCGATATATACTACGAAATAAATGTATTACCTGTTCGAAATTTCATTACGTGTTCCACCTGACCATCCTGCAAAATTAAAATGTGAAAACAAAAAAGAAAATGATGAGTAAAATTTTGAAATAATCATAAAATATGCATCTAAATATGTGCTCATATTTAAAAAAAGCTATTTATTTTGAAAAGTCATCTTTATGTAATTTAAAACTATATACTAAAGCATGAGAACCGTCTGCTCCCTGTATTAACATATTCCTGTAGTATAATAATTCTCTATACAGACATTACATATCTTAAATCAGTTAAAACTGAACATCGTTTCACACATAGATTGTAGTTAGCATAATACAACACATTTAACAAGTTGTTGTACAACACGAACGGAACGTGAGCCGTAGGGAACATAACATTTACCGCTGAATACGGTTGTTTCGAATCATTCCCATTCCGTCAAAATTGTGTTATTTTCATTCGCCAGATCACGTGATTCCGATGGAATGAAAAGCTCGGGATTTCCGGTGTCAATGTACAAAAGAAAAACTCCAAGCGATATGTGCCGTTTTAACGTTCGATCCTCAACTTAATATCTAAACATTTTCTGAAAAGACAGATATCAGTTAAATTATTTTATTCAATGCAGACACAGTTACCTTTTTAAGATTAAATTTGCTTTCCTTCTTTATTTGCTGCTGTCAGCATCATGAAAGGAAAACTATTTGCCTTTATATATATATATCTGATATCAGACAGATAGTGGGGTACCGAACACAAGTATGTATTTAGCCGTTTCATTGGCGTTTCCATATTACAATTACTTATAATCTACCGCATCTACGACTATGATATGCTGACGTTGTCACAGTAATAGCATAAACACCGGAAGTCGTCTGCGTTATCTTTCAGACGTCAAGACACGAATAAGACGGAACGTGGTCGGAATTGACATGATTCGAAACAACCGTATTGACGGTGAGCACCGATTAAAATGGGACGGAACATGCGATGACTCTAACTTTTCAATTATAAACTTTCCATGTTTTTGTTTGTGTACCAAATGTGAAGTAGCACTCATTGGAGAGTTCACAAGAGTTACATTGAAGACTTCACATCGACGTTTTATTGATGCCATCAAGAATGCAGTAATCGCCTCTCAGTCTCTGTCTCAACGATGATTCCGGATATACTTGGGCTATCGTAAAGGCAGCTGAAAGCCAAAGGTCAATGGCCAAAAGAAAATGGTCAAAAGAACAAGCAATGCTCTTCAAAATACTACACTAAAGTAAAACAACCGGTCTCAGGTGCTGCTCTACTCTACTAGTGGCACCGGTCGGTTACTATGGCAACAAACCAATAACAAGTCATTAATTAGCAAAGAATCGGATTGTGATGACAGGAAACAGAACATATCCTTGGTCATTTGTGACAAATATATTCTGCATAACAGTATAACATTCATGGTGGCTGCCGCAACCCTTTCGAAGTGATGACTCTTTCTGCTTATGGCATTTATTGAACCTTGACTGATGCCTTGGGAGGACAAGTGCGTGCCACATTTGCTTTTTCTACAATAGCAGTTTCAAATGAAGGGTTTGAAGAAAAGGGGTAATCCGAATCCGGAAGTCGAAGAAGAACATGAGTTCAGTTCCGGTTTTGGTGGGCTCCGTGATGATCATCTTTAATTTCTGTGTTTGTTCACGTTGATTAATTATATGTATTTTTTTATGTTATACTTGTATGCCATGTGTATGTTTTTCATCTGCAGTTTTACTATAACCTATTGGTATAATTGGTCTTTTCTTATAACATATTTAATTAATGTATATTCTATTAAAAAGATGCCCACAGCCCCACATGCATGCATGAAGTCACAATATTTGGTACTGGGAGGGTACAAACTACTCATTTGCAATTCATGATATCCGTCGTTAAGTACCGATGTACAAAGGCGTGGGATGGTACCGACAAATCAATGTATAATCTATGTTTTAATACTGGCATCTAATCTGCATGCAATCAGTTGATATATGGAAATCATGCAATGATGACATAATTCAGAATATATATAATCTAAAACCTTATTCATTGATGACTTCCATTAATAAAACCCTGTTTATTTAGAACAGCATAGCATATCAACTGCGATTTGTAGAACAAATAAGCGGAGTTGGGATGGGATGCATGATATTGTTCCTCAACAATCGGAACAGTATGCTACATTTATCACATGTGACTTAAAGCTTAGAAATAAAGTGTCCTTGTATGTCACATTAAAAGAAGGATACATGCTACCTTTGTTTCTCCTAAAGAGTAGAGTCCCTAAGATGATAACAGTGATGATTAAAACAGTCATAGCACCAGCCATTCCTCCAATAACAGCGTAAAATCCACTTGAGGATGTTTCTTGGATTACTGAAAATAAGCAAGAAATATAATATATCCTTGTGCATCAGCAACAACCCTGATGAATTCTGATTCCTGATATATAATAACATCTCCACAGGAAATATAACGTGCTTAGTCGTTCAGTTAAATAAAAGATCGTGAATTTGAAGGACACGAATGCCCTTCTCCCTATTAACCCTTTTTCACACCTCTAACCCTTTCTCCCTTTTCCCACCCTAAGCACTTTCCCCTTATTTCCACCCTTAGCCCTACTCCGTTTCCCAACCCGTAACCCATACCTTTTTTTTATCAATATAAAAACTGATAATGTATGGACAATATTCATCGTATTATATTATAAGTAGTGCTTGTTTCTTGTATATACTGTCCATGTTGCATGTACATATAGCTCCGGTT
Source organism: Gigantidas platifrons (assembly GCA_002080005.1). Classification (NCBI taxonomy): domain Eukaryota; kingdom Metazoa; phylum Mollusca; class Bivalvia; order Mytilida; family Modiolidae; genus Gigantidas; species Gigantidas platifrons. The sequence goes on along the minus strand of MJUT01044282.1, from coordinate 16,113 downwards.
AATTTTTTACACAATTGATGTTGATTGTTTAAAAAGTGCATATTGATTGTGTACGCATTGACTGTTGATTGCATAGGCAGTACATGTTGATTGATAGATAGTGCCTGTCGACTGTATGCACAATACATGTTGATTAATAGGTAGTGCATGTTGCATGTATACACAGTGCATGTTGATTAATAGGAAGTTCCTGTTGTTAATGTCTGTTTCTCAAGCTTATTCAAATATTTATGAACCATAGCGCATTAGTTGTATACCTTTGTCCTGTTGTTCTCTTGTCTGAATGATGTCTGTATCTGTACTTAAACTTCTGCCAAACATGTTTTTCGAATACATTCTCAATTCATATAATGTACTATCCTGTAACCCAGAGAGAACGTAGGTCAGAGTGGTCAACTGTTTTGTATTGTGAGATATCTCCTTTAAGGACCATGTTTCTGTTCTACGTGCTCGATATTCTAGATAGAAAGTCTGTTCATGGTCACCACTATAGCCTGGAGTCCACTCCACCAAGATACTAGTTTCAGTAGAACTAACCAAGCTTAAATTTGCGGGAGTTTGTGGAGGAACTGAAATATGATAAGGAAGATGAACAGTAAAAACGCCATAAACATTTTGGATAGAAATTCTTGTTCGTTTATATTCCAAATATAAGTTCACTTAGAGTCCTTTACAAACAATAGTATCAAATATTCTACATTCTAAGTATAACTGTAATAAAATATTAATTTTTCTACTGTTTGTTTGCTTGTGTGATGGTGTTTAACGCCACTTTATACAATATTTCAGCCATATCGTGGCGGTTAGTTTTCCCCACATATGAGTTATATGTCAGTCTTCACATATAACTGGGCGAACAGCGTTATTATAAAGACCGCCATGATTGTCAACATTTTGCATGAATTATTCATGAAGCAGAAGTTGTCATATGTTTAATATTAGTTCTGTTAAACAGAGCCGATGGCTTCAACCATTGTTTTAAACATTAGATAATATACAAGGTCATATTACATATCATAGTGACTCAATAGTCTACTTTAAGCCAAATCCGTACTGTCAATACACACCTTTCGTTATTATATATATATGGATATATGGCCAATATTAATTTAATCATGAGTGTTAGTGGTATCGATGTTGCCGCTATTGTAATTTAAATGTTATTAAAAAAACGTAACATTCCAGATTGATCAAGAAATGTTTGAAAACAAAATTAGACACCAAAATGGATGCATGTATTTTCTGACAACACCAAACTGCCGTCAAGACTGTATTTATATAAAATGTATTGAGTAGATATTTTAATTTCATTTGAACTCAGTGTGAGCAAGTCACTTTTAACATAGGAAACAGAGAAACCATAACCTATTGAAAATTAAAAAGCACGAGCAAAATAAGTATTACACTTTACATGACCAAAATATTTCACATGCAACTGTAAAAAGCAATAACATGTATATGGTAGGATATATCTGTAGATTTCTGGTTTCGATCTGAAATTTATCTATAAATTTACTCAATACTAAGTGTGATGAAAGAGTTAAGTAAAATAAATAAGATAACATATTAAAACTACAAAATCGTAAAAATATCGAATTGGTTGAACAATCTAAGCTCTGGTTGTAGTTTTATGTAATAAAATTAATAACAAAAGTAAATTCATGACAATTTCTTTACGAACAAATCACCGATTAAACGAGTTCAGCTCTTCCCATCTCTACTAAAACGTATTTAGTTTTAATTTTACAAATCTAGTTCTGAAATTTCAAGTGAATTGGATAACAATAACTTCATAAAATATATGTAAACCAACAATGGAAACCATCCACGCATGCACTCTTCCGTGCATCATTCAACAAACCATTAACCACGTTCGGCTCCTCCTATCCCTACTATGCACTTTGTACTTTTATTTACAAATCTAAATAAGAAATTAATTGCCAGTTTTCAAACCAAGACACAGTAAGACTTCTTACCTTGTGGTATCAGTGTTATGTCAAAATCAACAACGTAATATCTTGACAATGTCATATTTTTGAGACAAACAAGTAGAACATGTCATAGCACAGCTGTGACCTCACGAACCCTGATGGCAAGCTGAAAACGGATACTAGTTAAATAGACATAAGCTCCTGATATTTAATCATCAATTGGAAATATCAATATGGAAATTTCTTATTACAGTTGTATAAAATTCCGGCAGTTATTAAGGTTGAGACATGAATTATCTGTAAAATATCAGCAGGTACCCTAGTCGGAGAGATGAGCCAGTAAAAAAAAACATTCGAGAAAAAAAATGCCATAAAAGTAATACAAAGCAACAAGACCTTAACACCAAATTGTGCTTGAATTTTGATTTATAAATGCTTTGTTGGGAGGCTCTACTTATCTTACAAACAATAAAATACCTTGATCACACTTTGAACCCAAATAATCTGGCTTACACTCGTCTTTAATCTTGCATAAACCTTCAACATTGTCACATGTCTCAGACAAACAGTTGTTACATGAGGTGTTGCAGTTCAGGCCATATGTTCTTTTCCCACAGGCTGAAGAAATAAAGGTAAATGTAGATTAAAGGAAGACCAAGACGGAACATTTATATGTTCTTACTCATTAATACTGAGCTCTTAGCAGAGTAGGAGTAAATATCAATTATATATTATCTTGTTTGAACGATCGGGTCGTTTCCGGGATATTCTGCATTCGTGGCTCGCGCTAACCATTACGTTACTCTGGTGGGTTTCAATATAAGACGACAACGACTTTCTGTTATGACAAAGCAAGGATAATGAATAATATTCGTGAATAATAGCCAGTATCATAGTTTAAAAGTCTTATATAGAGAACATTAATATCGGTAGCAAAAACATGGAAGTAGAAATGCAGGATCAGTGAAGATGTTAATCCTTTATGATTACTTTGTCAGTTTTTAGCAATTGTATATAATAACAATTGTAGCGTCTGTTTCTTAAAAGAACCAGCACGATTAATTATTTGCAGATTTAAAAATATATTTGTGTTGATGTTCAAGCCCATTTAAAATTACGTTTATAAAGCACAAAGTTCAATATGATAGAAGGAATAATTTGATTATACTTTCAGAACATGTGCGTGGTTTCCATCCAAAATCACAATCCCAATTTGGACACTGTCCGTTCACGTTGTTACATCTGGCTCTATTTAAACAGTGACATATACTCCTACATCCTTCACCAAAGGAACCTGTATCGCACACTGTAATTAAAAAGTATTGCAATAATGAAAAAGAGATATTTGTCACTGAAAATAATACCTGTAGCTAGTCAACTCAAAATAACACGATCATTGTCAAGCAAATGTAATATTGATGACAAATAAGGTTAGTCATGTACACATTGACATGTATTTTATGTAAATTAATGGATTCACTGATAAACATGACGTACAAGTAAGTCTCTACCACTGACCAGCAATACGCAATGAGGCGGTTTTCATGATAAGAAGACCACTAATTTAGGATATGGCAAAATCAGGAGCAATGTAGGATATTCGTGAATAATCACATGATACAAGTCTTATATAGAGAAAGTAATGTCGGTAACACAAACACGGGGAGTAGAAAAACAGTGTCAGATTTGGTTTTGGTTTAGGTTCATTGTGTTTTACGCCACTTTAAACAATATTTCAGTTATGTCGTGGCGGTCAGTTTTATTGGTGGAGGAAACTGGAGTACCCGGAGAAAACCATCGACCTGTCGCAAGTCACTGACAAACTTTATTACATAAGGTTGTATCGACTACATCTCACCATGTGGGGTTCGAACTCACAACATTAGTGGTGATAGTCACTGATTGCACCGGTAGTTGCAAATCCAAATACCAAGCGACCACGATAGTCCCAAAACAGAGTCGGAGAATTATGTCTTTATCAATCTTTATTAATTTATTTTTGTGAACAACTATAAAACAATAAATGTAGCATCTATTACTTAGGAGAACCGGTCATGCGCTTGATTAATTCCCCCCTAATTTTAGGCAGAGCTTTGTTCATGCTCACTTCCATTTAAAATCCTGTTTATTAAACATAAACTCTAATATGATAGTAGAAGAAATATTTTGATTTTACTTTTAGAACATGTGATTGTTTTCCATCCAGAAAGCATTGCAATAATAAAAAATAATATACTTGTGTATGAAAATAATAACAATAGCCATTCAATTCTAAATAATCCGATCAGTGTAGAATCCGAAACTTTTAAAAACAATAAATGGCCACACAAAATGACGACCGCTTAAATTATCAAATATTTTTAGGTTTGAGGTAGTTGTTTGTGTTCTTGATATTGGTAGAATCGTTCATCATCATTGGATGATCAATATTTTGATAAACGTTTAAATTTAATTAATGTGTATCTTTGTTTTCTGGGAGATATATTGTCAGTGCTAATGATGTACGTGTTAATTGTTTGTAGTCTATTAATTCCTAATATACATTTTGGTTGTACTTCTCGAATAGAAAATAATACATTAATATATTGCGTACAAAATATAATACCTTGATTACATTTGTCACTCTTCCAACCAGATGTACAGCCGTATTTACATACACCAGTTACTGGGAAACAAGTTTGCCATTTACAATTACTGCATGTATCGTTACAGTTGAAACCATATTGTCCCCGAGAACATGCTAAAAATAATCCACATTTATTATAGAGAGAACGAATATTATTGATAAACGAGGATATAATAGACTAGGCTGAAACTATTGTCTTCCAGTGGACCATCAATAACTCACAGCAAACGTTTGATACTTAGTTACTCTCCCTCACAACCAATACACGCCCTTTCAGAAATGCTCTAGCTTCGTTTATGACTTTGTTTACCTTTACCATTATCTGGGAACCAATATTTTGAGTTTTCCAATACAGCATGTTTCCTACAGTTTATTCAATATATCCACGAGTGGATGAGAAAACACAAAAATAATAATAGCAAGCAAATGTATTATTGATGAAACATTGTGTCAATTATGCACACATTGACATGTATTTTCTCTAAATTACTGGATTAACAGATAAGCATAAAGTACAAGTCTATACCAAAAGTCAGCAATAAGAAGACCACTAACTTAGGATATCACAAAATCAGGGACAATGAATAATAGTTATGAGTAGTATATATATAGAAAAAGTAATATCGGCAAAAACACATGGGGAGTATAAAAGCAGTGTTAGTGAAGATATTAATTTCGTATGATCTCTTCATCAGTTTTTAATTATCTTTTTTTGTACAACTATAAAACTATAAATGTAACTTCTATCACTTAAGCGAACTGGTCATCAGCCTGATTTATTTTTCCTGAATTCAACTTTACCACTAGAAACCCTTAGTCCAGTTGATTCTAAGCACACACCTCCTATCAAGAAAAGCATGATCGGAACTACAAGAGAACCGATGACCTCAACCATCATTTAAATATCAGATACTGCACAATGCCATCGTAAGATAGTGAAACAATTGTCAACTTTGAACCAACAAATAACCGTCATCTGTACTCGAGTGAAAGAATACGTTTCAACAAGATGTTGATATCTTATGAAACACGTTTTGAAAGAGATGATTAGACGATTCTTGACTTAATAGTTGAATTAGTTAAATAAAAGATTACCTATTGGAAATGGCGTGTTAATAATAACCAGTGTCATATTATACATGTCATATATAGGAAAAATAATATCGTAAAAAAAATCACGAGTTGTACAAAAGAAGGATTAGTGAATATATTAATATTGTATGATTACCTTATCAGTTTGCAATAATGTTTTGTGAGTGTAAAGCAATAAATGTAACGTATATCTCTTAAAATAACCATTACGTTAGCTTATGTATTGATTTTAGATATATTGATGTTCATGTTCAAGTCCATTAAAAATTATGTATATTAACCATAAAGTCCAATTCCATAGTAGAAATAACTTAAATATACTTCGAGAACATGTGCGGAGTTTCCATCCAGAATCACAACCCCCACGTGGACACTGTCCGTTTACGTTATTACACCCGACTCCATTTACACAATGACATCTACTCTTGCACTCTACACCAAATGTACCTAGATTGCACTTTGCAATTATAAAGCATAGCAATAATGAAAAAGAGAGATTTGTGAATGACAATAAAAAATGTAACTAGTCAATTCAAAATAACACGATCAGTGTCGACTCTGAAGATATCGAAAACATTAGATGCTCATGCAAATGACCACCACTTATTTTATCAAGCACACGAAACCATTCCACTGATAAACATTAATATAAATTATAAACTGCTGATACACATTAAACGCACATCTCTAAAACTGATACACATAACACACAACTATTTACCAATTTTTCTTTTAATTTCTCTATGTTATTATTGTTACAATTATTAACTTGTAATAGAAAATTTCAATTTGTACACAATTGTGCCTTTCATTTTCCAAACACTTACACTTTGTATTTCAATGAAATTGAACAGAATGTTGATAACGAAATTTATCGATAATTTTGATATTTCTTCTTTGCTCTCAGTTAGTGAAATTGTCAGTGTCAACCAATCAGCCCAGAAACTGGAAGTTAACGGCCAGACTGACGTTCTTCGTGTAGAAAATTAAACATTAATATATTGTATACATTATTTAATATCTTGATTACATTTGCCCCTCTCCCATCCAGGTATACAGCCTTCTTTACATACACCAGTTACTGGGTTACACATTTGATGTTTACAATTACTGCATGTATCCCGATAGTTGCGTCCATATATTCCCTGAGAACATGCTAAAATTAATCAACATTGATTCAGAGAAAGCACGAACATTGTTGATAAAGGAGGATATAATGAACTGGGTCTGAAACTGTTTTCTTCCAATGGACCATCTATAACTCATAGCAAACGTTTGATATTTAGTAGCTTGGAAATGGAACTGCAAGGATCGTGATCTTCTTCATACATTCTGAACTCAACTACGTCTCGTCCTAATGGTGTACATGTATGTAATTAGCATGCACAATCAACACATACCCTTTCCGGAATGCTCTAGCTTCGTTTATGACATTTTTTTACTAATAGCGTTAGCTGGGAAACAAGATTTTGAGTTTTCTAATACAGCATGTTTCCTACAGTTTATTCCACATCCCACGAGAGTATGAGAAACGCAAAAATAACTATTGGAAGAAAATGTATTATTGATGAAAATAAGTGTTAATCATGCACGCACTGACATGTATTTTTTTCTAAATTCATGGATTCATTGATAAACATGAAGTACAAGTCTATACCACTGATCAGCAATATGCACTGGGGTGGTTTTCATGTTTAGAAGACCACTAACTTAGGATATGACAAAATCTTTCGATGCACTTTTTGAAAAGGATTATTAGACGATTCTTGACTTAATAGTTGAATTAGTAAAATAAAATATTACTTATAGGAAAAGACATGTGAATAATAACCAGTGTCACATTATACGTGTCATATATAGGAAAAATAATATCGCCAACAAAAACACGAGTTATACAAAAGCAGAATTAGTGAATATACTAATATTGAATGAATACTTTATCAGTTTGTAATAATCATTTGTGAGTATAAAACAATAAATGCAACGTATATATCTTAAAAGAATCATTACGTTTGATTATTCATTGATTTTAGATAAATTTGTGTTTATTTTCAAATCCATTAAAAATTATGTTTATTAACCATAAAGTCCAATTCCATAATAGAAATAACTTAAATATACTTTCAGAACATGTGCGTAGTTTCCATCCAGCATCACAACCCCAACGTGGACACTGTCCGTTCACGTTGTTACATCTGACTCCATTAAAACAATGACATCTACTCTTGCACTCTTCACCAAAGGTACCTTGATCGCACACTAACTAGAAAGCATAGCAATAATAAAAAAATAATATATTTGTGTATGAAAATAATAACAATTGCCATTCAATTCTAAATAACACGATCAGTGTAGACTCCGAAACTTTTAAAAACAATAAATGGCCACACAAAATGACGACCGCTTAAATTATCAAATATTTTGAGGTTTGAGGTAGTTGTTTGTGTTCTTGATATTGATAGAATCGTTCATCATCATTGAATGATCAATATTTTGATAAACGTTTAAATTTAATTAATGTGTATCTTTGTTTTCTGGGATATATATTGTAAGTGCTAATGATGTACGTGTTAATTGTTTGTAGTCTATTATTTCCTAATATACATTTTTGTGGTATTTCTTGAATAGAAAATAAGACATTAATATATTGCGTACAAAATTTAATACCTTGATTACATTTGTCACTCTTCCAACCAGATGTACAGCCGTATTTACATACACCAGTTACTGGGAAACAAGTTTGCCATTTACAATTACTGCATGTATCGTTACAGTTGAAACCATATTGTCCCCGAGAACATGCTCAACATAATCCACATTTATTATAGAGAGAACGAATATTATTGATAAACGAGGATATAATAGACTAGGCTGAAACTATTGTCTTCCAGTGGACCATCAATAACTCACAGCAAATGTTTGATACTTAGTTACTCTCCCTCACAACCAGTACACGCCCTTTCAGAAAAGCTCTAGCTTCGCTTATGACTTTTTTTTACCTTTACCATTAGCTGGGAAACAATATTTTGAGTTTTCCAATACAGCATGTTTCATACAGTTTATTCAATGCATCCACGAGAGGATGAGAAAACACAAAAAATAACAATAGCAAGCAAATGTATTATTGATGAAACATAGTGTCAATTATGCAAACATTGACATGTATTTTCTCTGAATAACTGGATTAACAGATAAACATAAACTAAGTCTATATCAAAAATCAGCAATAAGAAGACCACTAACTTATGATATGACACAATCAGGGACAATGAATAATAGTTATGAGTAGTATCCATTAACATATGATACAAGTAATATATAGAAAAAGTAATATCGGCAAAGAACATGGGAGTATAAAACCAGGGTTAGCGAAGATTTTAATTTCGTATGATCTCTTCATCAGTTTTTAATTATCTTTTTTGTACAAGTATAAAACTATAAATGTAACTTCTATCACTTAAGCAAACTGGTCATCAGCATGATTTATTTTCCCTGAATTCAACTTTACCACTAGAAACCCTTAGTCCAGTTGATTCTAAGCACACACCTCCTACCAAGGAAAGCATGATCGGAACTACAAGAGAACCGATGACCTCAACCATCATTTAAATATCAGGCACTGCACAATGCCATCGTAAGACATGATAGTGAAACAATTGTCAACTTTGAACCAAAATATAACCATCATCTGTACTCGAGTGAAAGAATACGTTTCAACAAGATGTTGATATCTTATGAAACACTTTTTGAAAGGGATGATTAGACGATCCCAACAGTTGCGTCCATATTTTCCCCGAGAACATGCTAAAAATAATCAACATTGACTTAGAGAAAGCACGAACATTGTTGATAAAGGAGGATATAATGAACTGGGTATGAAACTGTTTTCTTCCAATGGACCATCTATAACTCATAGCGAACGTTTGATATTTAGTAACTGTTGGAAATGGAACAGCAAGGATCGTGATCTTCGTCATACACTTTGAACTCAACTACGTCTCTTCCTAATGGTGTACATGTATGGAATTATCCTGCAAAATCAACACACGCCTTTTCCGAAATGCTCTAGCTTCGTTTATGACATTTTTACGAATAGCGTTAACTGGGAAACAAGATTTTGAGTTTTCTAATACAGCATGTTTCCTACAGTTTATTCCACATCCCACGAGAGTATGAGAAACGCAAAAATAACTATTGGAAGAAAATGTATTATTGATGAAAATAAGTGTTAATCATGCACGCACTGACATGTATTTTTTTCTAAATTCATGGATTCATTGATCAACATGAAGTACAAGTCTATACCACTGATCAGCAATATGCACTGGGGTTGTTTTCATGTTTAGAAGACCACTAACTTAGGATATGACTAAATCTTTCGATGCACTTTTTGAAAGGGATTATTAGATGATTCTTGACTTTATAGTAGAATTAGTTAAATAAAATATTACTTATTGGAAAAGACGTGACTAATAACCAATGTCACATTATACGTGTCATATATAGGAAAAATAATATTGTCAAAAAAAACACGAGTTGTACAAAAGAAGAATTAGTGAATATATTAATATTGTATGATTACTTTATCAGTTTTTAATAATCTTTTGTGAGTATAAAACAATAAATGTAACGTATATCTCTTAAAAGAACCATTACGTTTGATTATTCATTGATTTTAGATAAATTTGTGTTCATGTTCAAATCCATTAAAAATTATGTTTATCAACCATATTCCATAATAGAAATAACTTAAATATACTTTCAGAACATGTGCCTGGTTTCCATCCAGAATCACAACCCCCACGTGGACACTGTTCGTTCACGTTGTTACAGCTGGTCCCACTTAAGCAATGACAACTACTCATACATCCTTCTAATATAATAGAAGAAATACTTTACATTCAGAGCATGTGTTTGATTTCCATCCAGAAGCACAATCCCCACGTGGACACTGTCCGTTCACGTTGTTACATCTGGCTCCATTTAAACAATGACAACTACTCCTACATTCTTCACCAAAGGTATATGTATCACACGCTGTAATTAGAAAGCATAGTAATGAAAAATAAGCTATTTGTGAATGAAAATAATAAAAAAAATAATAAGAACAGTGTCCACTCCGAAGATATCGAAAACATTAGATGTTCAAACAAATGACGGCCACTTATTTATTAAACAGACAAAGTCGATATCCATACCGCTGATAAACATTAAAAACAATTATAAACCACTGATACACATTAAACACACATCTATAACACTGATCAACAATAAAAACAATTATAAACCACTGAATCATATTAAATACACATCTTAGTAGCTTGCTTGTTAGGAGGAACACTCTGTCAAATTATGATAGGTACCACAAGCTCTGTAATATTGTATCAACTGAACGGGATATACTGTATATGTAGGTACTGCTGGAATGTTGTTACATATAAAGGAAAGTTCATAATCGGAAGATTAAAATCATTTCTTTTGTCGTTTCTTAACCGATCATCACTGTCAATTTCTAGGTGTATGTCAACATATAAAGCTGACCTTATTGTATATGTGGTATCTCTTATGTTCATTGAAATAGATGCGATGCAAATAATCACTCACAAAACTTAGAAATATTTAGTGAAAGGACATCATCTATAAAGCGGAACGTGAAATCAAAGGATCGTGTTAGCTTCTTTTCGCTTCCTTGAGAAGCCCATGTTTGAGGTCTGTCTTATACGAATAAATTAAGATGCTGGCGAGAATAGAAGCACAATTTGGTACACATATGAATGCCGACTGTCTGTTGAAATATACGACCGCGAGACATTGTAACTATGTTGTTAATTAAAAGCTTAAACGTTTTGATAATATCAATTTCAGACAACTTTTTGAAAGAATGTTTGTTCCGTAAAAATGTATTTCCCTTTCTAAGCAAGGTATTTGGATCTACGTTGGCCATTCTTTTCTATGAAGCATAGGAAAACGTATTATATTACTCAGCATTTTAGCATAGAGTAGGGAATAGTTGTGTATTGGGTTGTGAAGTCAAATTATTTAATGTTGTTTCACGTGGAGATGGACCTGTACTGTAACCTATCTTTAGCTTTTTCAGAATCTAAGTTTCGATTCTCGAACACATGACTAAGTAATTTCCAAGATAAGGATAGACACATGTTCACACATTCCCTATAAGAACAGGTTTTGAAGTAGGGCATCAATAAAGACACAGTCCATAAGCTGTAGACTATTGATTGTGTACAACTTGTTCTATACACTACTAACTTACGCTTATCACATCTTTGGCCTTTCCATCCTGGTAAGCAGTTAGTACAGCCACCATCGAATCTGCTGCAATTGTTTCCTTCACATTTCCCACACTTTGTCAAACATCTAGGCCCATAATATCCAGCATTACATTCTACAAATCATAGGAACATAATCCAGGAACCACTTAAGGAATATGATGCAAATTCGACACTTACGTGTGTATAGTTATTAAAGAGATTGCTTAATACACAGAAATATCACACTGTTGGAACACTTTCAAAACCCAATATACACATCGTAAATACAGAGGTAAGATCGATATCCCTTACACATATACATTACCGCTCACATTCCTGGCTTGGTGAAAACATTTCAATAAAGAGTTAAATCAGTTTTATATGTCTAATCCACTCCTTTTATTGATATAATGTGGTCATGCAAATGTTCTCCATGTGAGTAAAATGTCAATACTCATATATAACTGGGTGAGCGGTGTTGCTATGACAAACGCCCAATTCTTGAACTTATTCATAAAACATTTGATCTTCGTGACACAGACATTGGCATATGTTTAATATTAGTTCTATTAAAGACAGCCGATGACCTCAACCATCTTTTAAATATTAGACACTGCACAAGGCCATCACTAGACATAATAAGGAAACTATAGTCAACTTTGAACCAAAATATAATTGTCAATACCATATTTCGTCATCTGAACGCAAGTGACAGAATACACTTCAACAAGTTGTTGATATCATCCGAAAAACTTTTTGAAATATAAGATTAGACGACTGTTGATATGCTAATATAATTCGTTGAATTAAACGTATGCGAGTGGAAAAGACATGAGTGTGAGTCTCTTAAAGAAGATATCAGGATTTGCTAAATGTAAATTTTACTTACAACCTTCCTTGTAAACCTTTGTGCATATGACATTAAAGTTGAGCTTAAATCTATATTCAATACGCTTTTACCCTCTCTGATTTTACATTGATATGTCGTAAATCGTGGAAGTCGTCATCAGACAAAAACGTTTTAGAAGATATATTGGAAATGTTAATATCATGCTATTTATTTGTGTGTTGCTTAAATTCACAAAATACATTGGTGAAGAAAATATACCATTAATTTATTACATACAATATGTTATACCTTGTGTACATTTGTCACCTTTCCAACCAGGTTTACAATTGTACTGACATACACCAGATACTGGGTTACAAGTTTTGTGTTCACAATTACTGCATGTTTCACTACAGTTGACTCCATATCGTCCTCCAGAACATGCTAATAATTCCAAAATGATACAGAAATCAAAAGTATTATTGATGAAAATTGATGCTTTATAAACAATCAATCATTAGTTCCAAGGATATTATAATAAGCCTAGTAGTCAGTGTTTCGGCACTGACATGGTTTATTAGATATATTAATGATATACATTTACGGTTCCTAAATGCTGTAATTAATACCAAAAATCATGGTCCGTCTCCATCAGACATAGGTGACTTTACCTCTTTTGGTGTTCTTCTACTCAAAAATGTTTGCTTATTATTTGGCTTTCGGAAGTTAATTCCATAAACGTGTCGTTCACACTGAATTTAATATCTACGGTTTATTTCTAAATAAATTAAAGGATGTACCTCGATGTTTTGGTGTATTTTGGCAAATTGTATTGTATTAGTTCGATTAAACAAATGCAATGCTGTTCGATGAATTAAATAAATGAAGCATGGTCAGAATGCACTATGACGTGACCAAGAACCATACATCAATAGAAAACGACAAAACACAATTCTTAAAGTATCTTTTCAGCTGTGATACGTGTACTCCATATAATGGTTTATTTTGGTTTATGGTGTTTTACACCACTTTCAACAATATTTCAGTTATATCGTGGTGGTCAGTTGCATTGGTGGATGAAACCGGTGTACCCGCAGAAAACCAACGATATAACGCAAGTCACTGACAAACGTTATCAAATAATGTTGTATCGAGTACATATCGCCATGAACGCAGTTCCAACTCACAATATTAGTGGTGATAGGAATTGATTGCATAGGAAGTCGTAAAGCCAACTACCCTACGATCACGAACACGACAGCCCCTTCCATATGATGGAATGTTGCTACATAAATTGAAATTCATAATTGGAAAATTGAAGTAATCTCGCTCCTACCTCGTTCATTTTTCATTGTTATTTTAAAGGATAATAATCGCGTCGGTGTTGTAGTGGTTAGGTGTGGAGGGTCGGTGGTTCGCGTCTCGGTTGGGTTAAATCAAAGACTATGAAATTGGTAGTTCTACTTCTCCGATCAGCACACAGCTTTAAGGAGTAAGAACAATGACTGATTGACTTGGAATCAAGATAATGTGTCCGTGTGGAACGACATGTCTACAGGAAGACTGGTATTTCAGTGAGCTAGCACTACAACAATCCAAATGAGCGTGCTGGTCTGGTACAGAGCGGACACCATCACCTCATAGAAATGTAACTTGTTATCGCTTCTATTGAATTGTCACTTAGTTATAATGATAGACACATACCGACTCTTTAGACTTGGTATGAATGACATAGTTCTACAAATCGGTTCTACATATACTACACCGTAATTGTGAGGAATTGTATGTGGTCTCTTTAAAGTTTTAGGTGAATTTCGGGGATATAAATACATAGACGGTGGCAATAGAGGCGTTAAACGATACTGTATTGCACGATTATTGAGCGCATAACCACCAACGCACCATCATGACATTCGGTGATTTAATTACTTAATTATTTTCATATGATCAATAATTATGAAAATGTCAAATATGCTGCGATCAACATTGTAAATAAGATGACTATTGTGGTTTTCGGGACAAAAGGTTGTAAGATTTTGCTTACTGTATATATATCCGAGTTTCAGCTTATTCCCTTAGGAATGTGACTGTTCAACCTACAATATAATGCAACTAACCACCGTATAAAATAACGAAATAACACTATTCATTTCTATGATAAATATGCTCATTCTGTTTCAGCTGATGTATTAACAGCATGTCGGAATATGATAGACATCATTTGTTTTTGGTTAATTTTGCGATTCGATTAAAGTTGGGTCAGATTAAACTACTTTAAATCAAATATGATTTCCCAGCTGTTTTGCGTTGAACACAACTGAAAAATTAAATATAGAATATATTATTTTTTCTTCAATACCGTAAATTGGGAAATTGTGGTGTCGGGATATGTTGGCGGTTTTCCCTCGGGAGGCATGTGATTAATTTTGTTTGGTGTGTGTAATTGTGTCACTTTCTCACATTGGTATGTTCAATTTTGGCACCCTCAGAAACAGATGATGTTCTCATTTCGTTAAAAATCCATTTATTGAGAAAAAAAATGATTTCTGCTGTATTTCAAAGGTCTCGATAAAGAGGAAGCAAGTCAAACTAACCTAATTGAAAGAATCTGATATGTGCACTGAATTAATATAGGTACCTTGTATGACAATACACACACTTACTCTTCATGCATTTTTGTCCTCTATATCCAGGTGCACACACACAATGTCCTGTCTTTATATCACAAGTTTTGCCATTGCAGTGTGTAGAACAGTTATAAGTACATGCATTTCCATACCTTCCCAAGATGCAACCTACCATAATATAAACTTTCTATATATTTGTTTGACGGATAATTACAATTTTAATTAAATTGACTAATTTGTCTCTTCTTTATCACATCATACTCAGCGCCCAAAACATGATACCTATATCGCAGTTTGTTTTGATAGACACATAAATGTATACTAGAGAATCACCGGGCCTTGTATCTCTTATCTAGTAAAGACGATTTAGAAGATTTATTGATGTATTGCTTATTGTTAAATGTTCATGTCCTAGGACTTGGAACCAATTATTAGACAGTAGCCACTGGGACAATCATTAAAATAAAATTTACAGCATCCTATTTCTATTCTTAAGATGATTTTTTTGTTTAATTTACCTATTACACAGGTAGGTGTAAGTGTATAATATTACAAAGAAATATAATTTTTGATTTTAGTATCTTTCTTTTGTCGTCCAGTACATATAAATGTGCTTCAAGAAGGTGTACAACAGCAATACAAAAGTAAATTAAAAAAGTGCAATTATAGAATTTTACAACATTAGCCTTTTGATGAAGTCAATGTATGCTTTTATCGACCAGAAAAAAGTATATCGTGT
>MJUT01044275.1:89601-107582 GCA_002080005.1 Gigantidas platifrons | reverse complement strand
AGGATATCCAAACTTGGTGATGGTCACCTATGTCTGAGGGAGTAGAATCTAGCAAAAGGGTCTCAATAGGATATCCAAACTTGGCTATGGTCACTTATGTCTGAGGGTGGATAATCTTACCAGAGGGTCTCAATGGGATATCCAAACTTTGCTATGGTCACATATGTCTGAGGGAGGAGAATCTTTCCAAATGGTCTCAATAGGATATCCAAATTTGGCTATGGTCACCTATGTCTGAGGGAGGAGAATCTTACCAAATGGTATCAATAGGATATCCAAGCTTGGCTATGTTCACTTCTGTCTGAGAGAGGACAATCTTTCCAATTGGTCTCAATAGGATATCCAAACTTGGCTATGGTCACCTATGTCCGAGGTAGGAGAATCTTACCAAAGGGTTTCAATAGGATATCCAAACTTGGTGATGGTCACCTATGTCTGAGGGATTAGAATCTAGCAAAAGGGTCTCAATAGGATATCCAAACTTGGCTATGGTCACTTATGTCTGAGGGTGGATAATCTTACCAGAGGGTCTCAATGGGATATCCAAACTTTGCTATGGTCACATATGTCTGAGGGAGAAGAATCTTTCCAAACGGTCTCAATGGGATATCCAAACTTGTCTATGGTCACCTATGTCTGAAGGAGGAGAATCTTAGCAACGGGTCTCAATAGGATATCCAAAATTGGCTATGGTAACCTATGTCTGAGGGAGGAGAATCTTACCAAATGGTATCAATTGGATATCCAAGCTTGGCTATTTCCACTTATGTTTGAGAGAGGACAATCTTTCCAACGGGTCTCAATAGGATATCCAAACTTGGCTATGGTCACATATGTCTGAGGGAAGAGAATCGTACCAAAGGATCTCAAAAGGATATCCAAACTTGGCTATGGTCACTTATATCATAAGGAGGAGAATCTTACCAAAGGGCCTCGATAGAATATCCAAACTACTCCAAGGGCACATGTGCCTCAGGTAGGAGAATCTTACCAAAGGGTCTCAATAGGATATCCCAACTTGGCTATGGTCACCTATGTCCGAGGGAGGATAATCTTACCAAACGTTTCAATAGGATATCCCAACTTGGTGATGGTCACCTATGTCTGAGGGAGGAGAATCTAGCAAACGGGTCTCAATAGGATATCCAAACTTGGCTATGGTCACTTATGTCTGAGGGAGGAGAATCTTACCAGAGGGTCTCAATGGGATATCCAAACTTTGCTATTGTCACCTATGTCCGAGGGAGGAGAATCTTTCCAAACGGTCTCAATGGGATATCCAAACTTGGCTATGGTCACATATGTCTGAGGGAGGAGAATCTTACCAAATGGTATCAATAGGATATCCAAGCTTGGCTATGTTCACTTATGTCTGAGAGAGGACAATCTTTCCAATTGGTCTCAATAGGATATCCAAACTAGGATATGGTCACCTATGTCCGAGGTAGGAGAATCTTACCAAAGTGTTTCAATAGGATATCCAAACTTGGTGATGGTCACCTATGTCTGAGGGAGGAGAATCTAGCAAAAGGGTCTCAATAGGATATCCAAACTTGGCTATGGTCACTTATGTCTGAGGGTGGATAATCTTACCAGAGGGTCTCAATGGGATATCCAAACTTTGCTATGGTTACATATGTCTGAGGGAGGAGAATCTTTCCAAACGGTCTCAATGGGATATCCAAACTTGTCTATGGTCACATATGTCTGAAGGAGGAGAATCTTAGCAACGGGTCTCAATAGGATATCCAAAATTGGCTATGGGCACTTATGTCTGAGGGAGGAGAATCTTTCCAAAGGGTCTCAATAGGATATCCAAACTTGGCTATGGTAACCTATGTCTGAGGGAGGAGAATCTTACCAAATGGTATCAATTGGATATCCAAGCTTGGCTATTTTCACTTATGTTTGAGAGAGGACAATCTTTCCAACGGGTCTCAATAGGATATCCAAAATTGGCTATGGTCACATATGTCTGAGGGAAGAGAATCGTACCAAAGGACCTCAAAAGGATATCCAAACTTGGCTATGGTCACTTATATCATAAGGAGGAGAATCTTACCAAAGGGCCTCGATAGAATATCCAAACTTCTCCAAGGGCACTTTTGCCTCAGGTAGGAGAATCTTACCAAAGGGTCTCAATAGGATATCCCAACTTGGCTATGGTCACCTATGTCCGAGGAAGGATAATCTTACCAAAGGGTTTCAATAGGATATCCAAACTTGGTGATGGTCACCTATGTCTGAGGGAGGAGAATCTAGCAAACGGGTCTCAATAGGATATCCAAACTTGGCTATGGTCAATTATGTCTGAGGGAGGAGAATCTTACCAGAGGGTCTCAATGGGATATCCAAACTTTGCTATGGTCACCTATGTCCGAGGGAGGAGAATCTTTCCAAACGGTCTCAATGGGATATCCAAACTTGTCTAGGGTCACCTATGTAGGAGGGAGGAGAATCTTAGCAACGGGTCTCAATAGGATATCCAAAATTGGCTATGGTCACTTATGTCTGAGGGAGGAGAATCTTTCCAAATGGTCTCAATAGGATATCCAAACTTGGCTATGGTCACATATGTCTGAGGGAGGAGAATCTTACCAAATGGTATCAATAGGATATCCAAGCTTGGCTATGTTCACTTATGTCTGAGAGAGGACAATCTTTCCAATTGGTCTCAATAGGATATCCAAACTTGGATATGGTCACCTATGTCCGAGGTAGGAGAATCTTACCAAAGGGTTTCAATAGGATATCCAAACTTGGTGATGGTCACCTATGTCTGAGGGAGGAGAATCTAGCAAAAGGGTCTCAATAGGATATCCAAACTTGGCTATGGTCACTTATGTCTGAGGGTGGAGAATCTTACCAAATGGTATCAATTGGATATCCAAGCTTGGCTATTTTCACTTATGTTTGAGAGAGGACAATCTTTCCAACGGGTCTCAATAGGATATCCAAAATTGGCTATCGTCACATATGTCTGAGGGAAGAGAATCGTACCAAAGGATCTCAAAAGGATATCCAAACTTGGCTATGGTCACTTATATCATAAGGAGGAGAATCTTACCAAAGGGCCTCGATAGAATATCCAAACTTCTCCAAGGGCACTTGTTCCTCAGGTAGGAGAATCTTACCAAAGGGTCTCAATAGGATATCCCAACTTGGCTATGGTCACCTAAGTCCGAGGGAGGATAATCTTACCAAAGGGTTTCAATAGGATATCCAAACTTGGTGATGGTCACCTATGTCTGAGGGAGGAGAATCTAGCAAACGGGTCTCAATAGGATATCCAAACTTGGCTATGGTCACTTATGTCTGAGGGAGGAGAATCTTACCAGAAGGTCTCAATGGGATATCCAAACTTTGCTATGGTCACCTATGTCCGAGGGAGGAGAATCTTTCCAAATGGTCTCAATAGGATATCCAAACTTGGCTATGGTCACCTATGTCTGAGGGAGGAGAATCTTACCAAAGGATCTCAAAAGGATATCCAAACTTGGCTATGGTCACTTATATCATAAGGATGAGAATCTTACCAAAGGGCCTCGATAGAATATCCAAACTTCTCCATGGGCGCTTATGCCTGAGGTAGGAGAATCTTACCAACGGGTCTCAATAGGATATCAAAACTTGGCTATGGTCTCCTATGTTTGAAGTAGGAGAATCTTACCATGGGGTTTCAATAGGATATCCAAAGTTGGTGATGGTCACCTATGTTTGAGGGAGGAGAATCTAGCAAACGGGTCTCAATAGGATATCTAAACTGAGCTATTGTAACCTATGTCTGAGGTAGAAGAATCTTACCAACAAGTCTCAATAGGATATCCACACTTGGCTATGATAAGCTATGTCTGAGGGGAAAGAATCTTACAAACGGGTCTCAATAGGATATCCAAACTTGGCTATCGTCACCTATGTCTCAGGTAGGAGATATCTTACCAAAGGGTCTCAATAGAAAATCCAAACTTCTCTATGGTCACTTATGCTTGAGGGAGGAGAATCTTACCAAAAAGTCTCAATAGTATATCAAACTTGGCTATGGTCACATATGTCTGAGGGAAGAGAATCGTACCAAAGGGTTTCAATAGGATATCCAAACTTGGTGATGGTCACCTATGTCTGAGGGAGGAGAATCTAGCAAACGGGTCTCAATAGGATATCCAAACTTGGCCAAGTTCACTTATGTCTGAGGGAGGAGAATCTTACCAGAGGGTCTCAATGGGATATCCAAACTTCTCCATGGGCACTTGTGCCTCAGGTAGGAGAATCTTACCAAAGGGACTCAATAGGATATCCAAACTTGGCTATGGTCACCTATGTCCGAGGGAGGATAATCTTACCAAAGGGTTTCAATAGGATATCCAAACTTGGCCATGGTCACTTATGTCTGAGGGAGGAGAATCTTACCAGAGGGTCTCAATGGGATATCCAAACTTTGTTATGGTCACCTATGTCCGAGGGAGGAGAATCATTCCAAACGGTCTCAATGTGATATCCAAACTTGTCTAGGGTCACCTATGTCTGAGGGAGGAGAATCTTAGCAACGGGTCTCAATAGGATATCCAAACTTGGCTATGGTAACCTATGTCTGAGGGAGGAGAATCTTACCAAATGGTATCAATTGGATATCCAAGCTTGGCTATTTCCACTTATGTTTGAGAGAGGACAATCTTTCCAACGGGTCTCAATAGGATATCCAAAATTGGCTATGGTCACATATGTCTGAGGGAAGAGAATCGTACCAAAGGATCTCAAAAGGATATCCAAACTTGGCTATGGTCACTTATATCATAAGGATGAGAATCTTACCAAAGGGCCTCGACAGAATATCCAAACTTCTCCATGGGCGCTTATGCCTGAGGTAGGAAAATCTTACCAACGGGTCTCAATAGGATATCAAAACTTGGCTATGGTCCCCTATGTTTGAAGTAGGAGAATCTTACCATGGGGTTTCAATAGGATATCCAAAGTTGGTGATGGTCACCTATGTTGGAGGGAGGAGAATCTAGCAAACGGGTCTCAATAGGATATCTAAACTGAGCTATTGTAACCTATGTCTGAGGTAGAAGAATCTTACCAACGGGTCTCAATAGGATATCCAAACTTGGCTATCGTCACCTATGTCTCAGGTAGGAGATATCTTACCAAAGGGTTTCAATAGAAAATCCAAACTTCTCTATGGTCACTTATGCCTGAGGGAGGAGAATCTTACCAAAAAGTCTCAATAGTATATCAAACTTGGCTATGGTAACCTATGTCTGAGGGAGGAGAATCTTACCAAATGGTATCAATTGGATATCCAAGCTTGGCTATTTTCACTTATGTTTGAGAGAGGACAATCTTTCCAACGGGTCTCAATAGGATATCCAAAATTGGCTATGGTCACATATGTCTGAGGGAAGAGGATCGTACCAAAGGATCTCAAAAGGATATCCAAACTTGGCTATGGTCACCTATGTCCGAGGGAGGATAATCTTACCAAAGGGTTTCAATAGGATATTCAAACTTGGTGATGGTCACCTATGTTTGAGGGAGGAGAATCTAGCAAACGGGTCTCAATAGGATATCTAAACTGAGCTATTGTAACCTATGCCTGAGGTAGAAGAATCTTACCAACAAGTCTCAATAGGATATCCACACTTGGCTATGATAAGCTATGTCTGAGGGGAGAGAATCTTACAAACGGGTCTCAATAGGATATCCAAACTTGGCTATCGTCACCTATGCCTGAGGGAGGAGAATCTTCCCAACGGGTCTCAATAGGATATCCAAAATTGGCTATCGTCACTTATGTCTGAGGGAGGAGAATCTTACCAATTGGTATCAATAGGATATCCAAGCTAGGCTATGTTCACTTATGTCTGAGAGAGGACAATCTTTCCAATTGGTCTCAATAGGATATCCAAACTTGGCTATGGTCACCTATGTCCGAGGTAGGAGAATATTACCAAAGGGTTTCAATAGGATATCCAAACTTGGTGATGGTTACCTATGTCTGAGGGAGGAGAATCTAGCAAAAGGGTCTCAATAGGATATCCAAACTTGGCTATGGTCACTTATGTCTGAGGGTGGATAATCTTACCAGAGGGTCTCAATGGGATATCCAAACTTTGCTATGGTCACATATGTCTGAGGGAGGAGAATCTTTCCAAACGGTCTCAATGGGATATCCAAACTTGTCTTTGGTCACCTATGTCTGAAGGAGGAGAATCTTAGCAACGGGTCTCAATAGGATATCCAAAATTGGCTATGGGCACTTATGTCCGAGGTAGGAGAATCTTACCAAATGGTTTCAATAGGATATCCAAACTTGGCTATGGTCACCTATGTCCGAGGGAGGATAATCTTACCAAAGGGTTTCAATAGGATATCCAAAATTGGCTATGGTCACTTATGTCTGAGGGAGGAGAATCTTTCCAAAGGGTCTCAATAGGATATCCAAAATTGGCTATGGTCAGATATGTCTGAGGAAAGAGAATCGTACCAAAGGATCTCAATAGGATATCTAAACTTGGCTATGGTCACCTATATCTGAGGTAGGAGAATCATACCATAGGGTTTCAATATGATATCCTACCTTGGCTATGGTCACCTATGTCCGAGGGGGGAGAATCTTACCAAATGGTTTCAATAGGATATCCAAGCTTGGCTATGTTCACTTATGTCTGAGGGAGGACAATCTTACCAACGGGTTTCAATAGGACATCCAAACTTTGCTATGGTCACTTATGTCTGGGGAAGGAGAATCTTACCAAAGGGTCTCAATAGGATATCCAAGTTTGGCTATGGTCACATATGTCTGAGGGAAGATAATCGTACCAAAGGATCTCAATAGGATATCCAAACTTGGATATGGTCACTTATGTCTGAGGTAGGAGAATCTTACCAAAGGGTTCCAACAGGATATCCAAAGTTGGTGATGGTCACATATGTCTGCGGGAGGAGAATCTTACCAAATGGTCTCAATGGGATATCCAAGCTTGTCTAGGGTCACCTATGCCTGAGGGAGGAGAATCTTACCAACGGGTCTCAATAGGATATCCAAAATTGGCTATGGTCACATATGTCTGAGGGAAGAGGATCGTACCAAAGGATCTCAAAAGGATATCCAAACTTGGCTATGGTCACCTATGTCCGAGGGAGGATAATCTTACCAAAGGGTTTCAATAGGATATTCAAACTTGGTGATGGTCACCTATGTCTGAGGGAGGAGAATCTAGCAAACGGGTCTCAATAGGATATCCAAACTTGGCCAAGTTCACTTATGTCTGAGGTAGAAGAATCTTACCAACAAGTCTCAATAGGATATCCAAGCTTGGCTATGTTCACTTATGTCTGAGAGAGGACAATCTTTCCAACGGGTCTCAATAGGATATCCAAAATTGGCTATGGTCACATATGTCTGAGGGAAGAGAATCGTACCAAATGAACTCAAAAGGATATCTAAACTTAGCTATGGTCACTTATATCATAAGGATGAGAATCTTACCAAACGGCCTCGATAGAATATCCAAACTTCGCCATGGGCGCGTATGCCTGAGGTGGGAGAATCTTACCAACGGGTCTCAATAGGATATCTAAACTTGGCTATGGTCACCTATGTCTGAGGTAGGAGAACCTTACCATATGGTTTCAATAGGATATCCAAAGTTGGTGATGGTCACCATTGTTTGAGGGAGGAGAATCTAGCAAACGGGTCTCAATAGGGTACACAAACTTGGCTATTGTCACCTATGTCTGAGGTAGGAGAATCTTACCAACAAGTCTCAATAGGATATCCACACTTGGCTATGATAACCTATGTCTGAGGGGGTAGAATCTTACAAACGGGTCTCAATAGGATATCCAAACTTGGCTATCGTCACCTATGTCTGAGGGAGGAAAATATTTCCAAAGGATCTCAATAGGATATCCAAACTTGGTGATGGTGACCTATGTCTAAGGTAGGAGATTCTTACCAAGTGGTCTCAATATGATATCCAAACTGGTCTATGGTGACCTATGTCTGAGGGAGGAGAATCTTACCAAATGGCCTCAATAGGATATCCAAGCTTGGCTCTGTTCACTTATGTCTGAGGGAAGATAATCTTACCAACGGGTTTCAATAGGATATCCAAAGTTTGCTATGGTCACTTATGTCTGGGGAAGGATAATCTTACCAAAGGGTCTCAATAGGATATCCAAACTTGGCTATGGTCACATATGTCTGAGGGAAGATAATCGTACCAAAGGATCTCAATAGGATATCCAAACTAGGCTATGGTCACTTATGTTTGAGGTAGGAGAATCTTACCAAAGGGTTCCAACAGGATATCCAAAGTTGGTGATGGTCACATATGTCTGAGGGAGGAGAATCTTACCAAATGGTCTCAATGGGATATCCAAACTTGTGTAGGGTCACCTATGTCTGAGGGAGGAGAATCTTAGCAACGGGTCTCAATAGGATATCCAAAATTAGCTATCGTCACTTATGTTTGAGGGAGGATAATCTTTCCAAATGGTCTCAATAGGATATCCAAACTTGGCTATGGTCACCTATGTCTGAGGGAGGAGAATCGTACCAAATGGTATCAATAGGATATCCAAGCTTGGCTATGTTCACTTATGTCTGAGAGAGGACAATCTTTCCAATGGGTCTCAATAGGATATCCAAAATTGGCTATGGTCACATATGTCTGAGGCAAGAGAATCGTACCAAATGATCTCAAAAGGATATCCAAACTTGGCTATGGTCACTTATATCATAAGGACGAGAATCTTACCAAAGGGTCTCGATAGGATATCTAAACTTGGCTATGGTCACCTATGTCTGAGGTAGGAGAACCTTACCATAGGGTTTCAATAGGATATCCAAAGTTGGTGATGGTCACCTATGTTTGAGGGAGGAGAATCTAGGAAACGGGTCTCAATAGGATACCCAAACTTGGCTATTGTCACCTATGTATCAGGTAGGATAATCTTACCAAAGGGTCTCAATAGAAAATCCAACCTTTTCTATGGTCACTTATGCCTGAGGTAGGATAATCTTACCAACTGGTCTCAATAGGATATCCAAACTTGGCTATCGTCACATATGTCTGAGGGGGGAGAATATTACAAACGGGTCTCAATAGGATATCCAAACTTGGCTATCGTCACCTATGTATCAGGTAGGATAATCTTACCAAAGGGTCTCAATAGAAAATCCAACCTTTTCTATGGTCACTTATGCCTGAGGTAGGATAATCTTACCAACTGGTCTCAATAGGATATCCAAACTTGGTGATGGTGACCTATGTCTAAGGTAGGAGATTCTTACCAAGTGGTCTCAATATGATATCCAAACTGGTCTATGGTGACCTATGTCTGAGGTAGGAGAATCTTACCAAAGGGTCTCAAAAGTATATCCAAACTTGGCGATGGTCACCTATGTCTAAGGTAGTAGATTCTTACCAAATGGTCTCAATAGGATATCCAAACTGGTGTATGGTCACCTATGTCTGAGGTAGGAGAACCTTACCATAGGGTTTCAATAGGATATCCAAAGTTGGTGATGGTCACCTATGTTTGAGGGAGGAGAATCTAGCAAACGGGTCTCAATAGGATACCCAAACTTGGCTATTGTCACCTATGTCTGAGGTAGGAGAATCTTACCAACATGTCTCAATAGGATATCCACACTTGGCTATGATAACCTATGTCTGAGGGGGGAGAATCTTATAAACGGGTCTCAATAGGATATCAAAACTTGGCTATCGTCACCTATGTCTCAGGTAGGGTAATCTTACCAAAAGGTCTCAATAGAAAATCCAACCTTTTCTATGGTCACTTATGCCTGAGGTAGGATAATCTTACCAACTGGTCTCAATAGGATATACAAACTTGGCTATCGTCACCTATGTCTGAGGGAGGAGAATATTTCCAAAGGATCTCAATAGGATATCCAAACTTGGTGATGGTGACCTCTGTCTAAGGTAGGAGATTCTTACCAAGTGGTCTCAATATGATATCCAAACTGGTCTATGGTGACCTATGTCTGAGGTAGGAGAATCTTACCAAAGGGTCTCAAAAGTATATCCAAACTTGGCGATGGTCACCTATGTCTAAGGTAGTAGATTCTTACCAAATGGTCTCAATAGGATATCCAAACTGGTGTATGGTCACCTAGGTCTGAGGTAGGATAATCTTACCAACAAGTCTCAATAGGATATCCACACTTGGCTATGATAACCTATGTCTGAGTGAGGAGAATCTTACCAACGGGTCTCAATAGGATATCCAAACTTTGCTCTGGTCACTTATGTCTGGGGAAGGAGAATCTTACCAAAGGGTCTAAATAGGATATCCAAACTTGTCTAGGGTCACCTATGTCTGAGGGAGGAGAATCTTACCAACGGGTCTCAATAGGATATCCAAAATTGGCTATGGTCACTTATGTCTGAGGGAGGAGAATCTTTCCAAAGGGTCTCAATACGATATCCAAACTTGGCTATGGTCACTTATGTCTGAGGGAGGATAATCTTACCAGAGTGTCTCAATGGGATATCCAAACTTTGCTATGGTCACATATGTCTGAGAGATGAGAATCTTTCCAAAGGGTCTCAATGGGATATCCAAACTTGTATAGGGTCACCTGTGTCTGAGGGAGGAGAATCTTAGCAACGGGTCTCAATAGGATATCCAAACTTGGCTATGGTAACCTATGTCTGAGGGAGGAGAATCTTACCAACGGGTCTCAAGATGATATCCAACCTTGGCTATGGTCACCTATGTCCGAGGGAGGACAATCTTACCAACAGGTTTCAATAGGATATCCAAACTTTGCTATGGTCACTTATGTCTGGGGAAGGAGAAACTTACCAAAGGGTCTCAATAGGATATCCAAGCTTGGCTATGCTCACTTATATCGGAGGGATGACAATCTTACCAACGGGTATGAATAGGATATCCAAACTTGGCTGTGGTCACCTATGTCTAAGGTAGGAGAATCTTACCAAAGGGTTTCAATAGGATATCCAAACTTGGCTATGGTCACATATGTCTGAGGGAAGAGAATCGTACCAAAGGATCTCAATAGGATATCCAAACTTGGCTATGGTCACTTAAATCTGAAGGAGGGGAATCTTACCAACGAGTCTCAATACGATATCCAAACTTCGCTATTTCTACCTCTGTCTGAGTGAGGAGAATCTTACCAACGGGTCTCAATAGGATATCCAAACTTTGCTATGGTCACTTATGTCTGGGGAAGGAGAATCTTACCAAAGGGACTAAATAGGATATCCAAACTTGTCTAGGGTCACCTATGTCTGAGGGAGGAGAATCTTACCAACGGGTCTCAATAGGATATCCAAACTTTGCTATGGTCACATATGTCTGAGGGAGGAGAATCTATCAAACGGGTCTCAATAGGATATCCAAACTTGTCTAGGGTCACCTATGTCTGAGGGAGGAGAATCTTACCAACGGGTCTCAATAGGATATCCAAACTTTGCTATGGTCACATATGTCTGAGGGAGGAGAATCTATCAAACGGGTCTCAATAGCATATCTAAACTTGGCTATGGTAACCTATGTCCGAGGGGGGAGAATCTTACCAAATGGTCTCAATAGGATATCCAAGCTTGGCTATGTTCACTTATGTCTGAGGGAGGACAATCTTACCAACAGGTTTCAATAGGATATCCAAAATTTGCTATGGTCACTTATGTCTGGGGAAGGAGAAACTTACCAAAGGGTCTCAATAGGATATCCAAAGTTGGTGATGGTCACCTATGTCTGAGGCAGGAGAATCTAGCAAACGGGTCTCAATAGGATATCCAAACTTGGCTCAGGTCACTTATGTCTGAGGGAGGATAATCTTACCAGAGGCTCTCAATAGGATATCAAAACGTTACTATGGTCACAAATGTCTGAGGGAGGAGAATCTTACCAAAGGGTCTCAATGGGATATCTAAAGTTGTCTAGGGTCACCTATGTCTGAGGGAGGAGAATCTTTCCAAAGGGTCTCAATAGGATATACAAACTTGGCTATGGTCACCAATGTCTGAGGGAGCATAATCTTACCAAATTGTCTCAATAGGATATCCAAGCTTGGCTATGTTCACTTATGTCTGAGGGAGGACAATCTTACCAACGGGTCTCAATAGGATATCTAAACTTGTCTATGGTCGTCTATGTCTGAGGTAGGATAATCTTACCATAGGGTTTCAATAGGATATCCAAAGTTGGTGATGGTCACCTATGTTTGAGGGAGGATAATCTAGCATACGGGTCTCAATAGGATATAAAAACTTGGCTATGGTCACGTTTGTCTTAGGAAGGAGAATCTTACCAGAGGGTCTCAATAGGATATCCAAACTTTGCTATGGTCACATATGTCTGAGGGAGGAGAATCTTACCAGAGGGTCTCAATAGGATATCCAAACTTTACTATGGTCACCCATGTCTGAGGGAGGAGAATCTTACCAACGGGTCTCAATAGGATATCCAAACTTTGCTATGGTCACCTCTGTCTGAGGGAGGAGAATATTACCAAATGGTCTCAATAGGATATCCAAGCTTGGCTATGTTCACTTATGTCTGAGGGAGGACAATCTTTCCAACGGGTCTCAATAGGATATCCAAAATTGGCTATGGTCACATATGTCTGAGGGAAGAGAATCGTACCAAAGGATCTCAAAAGGATATCCAAACTTGGCTATGGTCACTTATATCATAAGGATGAGAATCTTACAAAAGGGCCTCGATAGAATATCCAAACTTTGCTATGGTCACATATGTCTGAGGGAGGAGAATCTTACCAACGGGTCTCAATAGGATATCCAAACTTGGCTATGCTCACTTATATCTTAAGGAGGACAATCTTACCAACGGGTCTCAATAAGATATCCAAGCGTGACTATGGTCACTTATATCTGCGGGAGGATAATCTTACCAAAGGGTCTCAATAGGATATCCAAACTTGGCTATGGTCACGTATGTCTGAGGAAGAGAATCGTACCAAAGGATCTCAATAAGATATCCAAACTTGGCTATGGTCACTTATATCAGACTGAGGAGAATCTTACCAAAGGGCCTCGATATAAAATCCAAACTTCTCTATGGGCACTTATGCCTGAGGTAGGAGAATCTTACCAACGGGTATGAATAGGATATCCAAACTTGGCTGTGGTCACCTATGTCTAAGGTAGGAGAATCTTACCAAAGGGTCTCAATAGGATATCCAAACTTGGCTATGGTCACTTATGTCTAAGGTACAATAATCTTACCAAAGGGTCTCAATAGAATATCCAAACTTGGTGATGGTCACCTATGTCTAAGGTAGGAGATTCTTATCAAATGGTCTCAATAGGATATCCAAGCTGGTCTATGGTCACCTATATTTGAGGTAGGATAATCTTACCAAAGGGTCTCAATAGGATACCCAAGCTTGGCTATGGTCACTTATGTCGAAGGTAGGAGAATCTTACCAACGAATCTCAATAGGATATCCAAACTTGGCGATGGTCACCTATGCCTGAGGGAGGAGAATCTTATTTTTGATAATATTTAAAATATAGATAACAGAAATCAGCTCTTTCAGTATTTTGTGCAGGGAAACATGAAAGGAGTCAAAAGAGTAGAACATTTTTTTCCTCTATGACGTGTTTTGAAGTTTTAACGTCCAATTTAAAAGCAGAGACATTCCATAAGCATTGTAATCGTGAGAAATGCCAAGTGTTTGTCTGTTTGATTTGTTTCTCGTCAATGGTGAACTGTCTTTCAGGTATGTGAGGCCTGGTTCAACACCAATAACTGGTGTAAAGTAACATGAACACTATAATATAAAAACAATATCAATGAAATCTAGCTACAAAATTCCTTCTTCCTTATAAAAATGTACATTGTTGTATTTATGGTCCACATTGATAATTTGAATAAATAAATGCGGGTCAAGGTAACACATACTATCCATTGAGCTACACTCAATATAGTGTGTGATTCTGTAAAAGAAATAAATAGATTTACCGTGACAGGTCACCGCCCTTGTCAAAAACAGCTACGACTATGACTAAAAACAATAGCTAATAATAGCATATACTTAACAAATACTGACAGCACTTAACAAGTTGAAATTAATTGTAAGATTAAAAATGTCAACATTATACACTAGTGGTTAAAATTCACCATATTATTCAGAAGAGGACAACAATGTCTAAATTAGGCACAAGTGGTTCAAAGGTTACAAATGTCAATATTTTATACAAGTGGTTAAAAATGTCAATATTATAAACAAGTCAATGTAGTTAAAAGGTTAAAAATTCAACATTATACACAAGTGGATACAAATATCAAAACCATGCACAAGTGGATGAAAGATTAAAAATGTGGACAAAAGGTTAAACATGTCAATATTATACGCAAGTGGTTTATACTAGTGGTTAAATATGTCGAACATAATGGAAATAACCCATTTCTTTAATTCCATTGTATAGATGGTATTGCTTCAAGGAATAATTTAGGGTTTATTTACTTTTTTTATCGCATCTATTTCCCTGAAATTGAACTAACAGACACCACTAATACACCTAGATATAATTCATAACTTTGAACAAAACCATTTTAATAAGAGATGATTTCAATTTTCACGTTATGAATTTTCCATTTATACGTAGCAACATTCCGATAACACCTACAGATGGAGTATACGTCTCTGAGTTGAAATGATGTTCGGCTTCATAAGGATCGCCTTCGTGAATTTTGTTATCCTTTTTCTTGTCTGTGTCACGAATGAACACTGATATGTTTGGTTTGGTCCAATTTCAGGTCATTTCCGTTGTATTCGCTAATGAATTGTCGCCATGTGTGACATATGACCGGTGGTTGGCGTCAGAAGCATGATGAATGCCACTTGTGGAACATGACCTTATTTACCATCATTTGTATTCTAATCAGATTACACCAATCCAAGCAGGAGCATTCAACAAATTGAGAAGCCTTACTTATCTCTAAGTATAATATTATTTCTATTTTTATGCCCCCGGAACTGTTGGTCAGGGTTATGTTGTTTTACTCCTGTCCGTCCGTCCGTCCGTCCGTCGGTGTGTCCGTGCGTCCGTCGGTCCGTGCGTCCGACCGTTCGTCACACTTAGTATACATAGTTTGTCCAGCTAACTCCTCCTACAGTTTTTGAGCTAGATATTTTATATTTTGTAGACAGTTAGTACGGACACTGAAAGTGTGCATATTTTGTGGATTTTGATTTTCAACAATGTTTTACAAAATTATGGATGCATGAACTTAGACAGATTTTGCTAAATCCATATAGGATATATGGTTTGTCCGGCTAACTCCTCCTACAGTTTTTGAGCTTGACCTTTTATATTTTGTAGACAGCTAGTATCTACACTGAAGATTTGCATATTTTATTGATTTTGACTTACAATAATTGTGTTTACCAAATAATGGATGCATGAACTTAGACAGATTTTGCTAAATCCATATATGATATATGGTTTATCCGGCTAACTCCTCCTACAGTTGTTGAGATAGACCTTTTATATTTTGCAGTCATTTAGTACTAACACTGAAGGTGTATATACTTTATGAATTTTGTTTTTCAACAATTTGTTTTACAAAATTATGTATATATGAACTTAGCCACTGAAACCTGTTAACATGCAAACAATGCTCCTTCAAGTTGTCTCACAGAAAACCATGCAAACTCGTAACAGTGATATTTTCAAAACCTTATGAAATTTTGTCCATGGAATACCTTTGGCCAAGTACAATTAACACACAAAATATCTTTTTTTCAAATTTTATTATTTGACTGAATTATTAGTTTTTTTAATATTTATCCAGTATTTCAATATACAATGAAGCCAAAAACAATGAATTTCACAATATTTCAAACTCCAATATATTTTGTATAGCATAAAATGTGTCTGTCTCATATAGTATCCAGGATTAATAAACTTTCACTGTATCATATTACATAATATACTCAATATTTGGTCGCATGGAGTTTTCACAGGCCACACTTTAATATACCCATAAATCAGTAAATGGCCTTTTATGCAAAAATTGTACATATATAACAGGAAATATCTCCCTTGGGGGAGGAAATAGAAATATCCCTAATTTATTTCGATATAACTTTGTTTGCATACAAAAACATATAAAAAATCCACCTTCGGCAGATTAAGATAAAATTGTGAAAATAAGGACAAAAGTTAAACACATGTGCACTTAGCCGAAATTGGACAAGGTGAATAGGAAAACAGTAGTGCAGTGTTACTGCTCAATAAGTACCAAAATATCAATACAGCAGCTATGTATAGTATTCCAGAGGTATAACAAAGAGCTTAATGAAGATATGAAATTAGGGACATTGTGGTTTTGGGGGGTGGGTGGGACGGAGCATCCATTTTATGCATCTGGCTAAAATGGAATTTAATTAAAACTTTCTTTTCAAGATGATCGAATAAGATTTATTGGTGAGATAAATTAGATAAAATATTATAAGTAAGCTCTTTTTAGTTTGTATGAGGTATTTCATACTTATTGAAATTTCATATTATATAAGGGGAGATAATTTGTAGAAAAAAATCACATTTTCTCAATTTGTTTACAATAGGGTCTGTGAACCCGATTTTCTATTTTATAATTTGAAGTGTTTAATGAAAAATATCTGTTGGTTAATTTTCCATCTAAAGCTACCATTTCCTTTATTAAAAAATAGACAATTTGTTTTCCCCCCAATAACCTGTTTTAGGGTTAAAATTCTAAAGTCAATTTGTTCAGCAGACTTTCAAAGCAGCTTCAGAATAATCTAGTGATTTATTTTTTGACCGTGCACTCCAAAATAAATCTTAATCAAAGTGCTGAGAGCAATGCTTATAATGCCCCTATACCAAAATACACTATTGCATGGGATTGAATCACTTCTGTAATATGCCGCTTATGATTGAATAATGAAATACTAATTGAAATTAAGTTAATCCTATTGTTAAAAAAAATTGAAGAAAACAAATGTCATTACAATAAGCATATGAATTTGCAGCCAGCTACTAAACAATTTAAAACAATAATGTGAGTGTGGCTATGTCCATCATATCCTACATGAGAAAGTGAATATTCTTCTCAATTATACCTTTGTTTTTCTGAGGTTGTTCTATCATGTATCTGTATCTAAAACCTTATCTTATACTCTTATATAATCACATAGTACAAGTTTAAATGTGTTAGATTTGTGGATTTCGGTAAATAGACCATGAAATTGGCAAGTTGATATTCTAATTATCAGAAAAAAGGATATCTCATCAATATGAAATGAAATAAAAACACGAGGTTGAACATATATCATGCTTATTCACAGGTGATGATTTAAAATATTGTGTCTAACCACTATGCAAAGCTTGAAGTATTCAAAATTAACTTTAATTTGAAAAAATAAAAATAAATTAGAGTCCCTGCATATCATGGCTAATTTACATGTTCACAGCAGTGTACACTTCTTCTACAGTATTTTCAATATTGGAATTATAATCATTAGTTTATAGCATTGCAATAAACTCTGATAGAGTTTCATCTTGACTGACATCTTCATTGGAAATTTCTTTAAACTGAACTTGTAGAGTACTCGAAGAAGTTTCTGATTTTGTCTTCGGCTTAGTTATGAAAGATGCCATG
This sequence comes from Gigantidas platifrons, assembly GCA_002080005.1. NCBI lineage: Eukaryota > Metazoa > Mollusca > Bivalvia > Mytilida > Modiolidae > Gigantidas > Gigantidas platifrons. The sequence goes on along the minus strand of MJUT01044275.1, from coordinate 89,927 downwards.
TAACTTTTTATCTGACTTGGATTCAACCACTCCAACTTCATAAAAACTCGTTCTCCCTATTCATCGCATGATTTTCGAACTTCATTGGCAAGTGCGACATATTCTGGACTTATCCCTATTATTCAGACATATTTTGTTCAGTTTCACTATATGTTTTTTCCATCAATTTCTTTACTTGTAAGAATGTTTCTGGAAAATAAAAGTGATATACGATATATACACTGACACTACATGTATACATGAAGTACTTCATAATTTGCATTTGTCAACCTTATTCTTCAGTGTTGGAAGTTCATGTTAAGTGGTTTCTTAATGAGTTGCTAGTT
>MJUT01044275.1:76039-88933 GCA_002080005.1 Gigantidas platifrons | reverse complement strand
TATACTTTTACCCTGGAGTTAAACATAATTTGACGCTTTGCAACAAAATAATGTTTTTCTAAATTTATCATTATTTCAAATGCTATAATGCATGAATCAGAATATTATTTTTTATTCACCTCCTACACCAAAATAGTTGCTTAGTATTTGTAAGAAAAATATAGCCCTCTTTTCTCAAGTTGAATAGTTAGTCTGTTTTCTGAATGGACTTCTAGCAATAAACACTTAGAAATGTTTTCTCTTGAGGCATTTAGCTTACCAGGACCAACTTGAATAGTGTGTCTTGTTTTCAGGAAATACTCTTAAATGCATAAGGAAGGACTTGCCCCATGGTCCTCTCTAGATCTGACCTTTCCATTGTTGTGCTTTGAATATATACATAGAACTTTACCTCTCCTATATCTAGTTCCAAAGTATTATCTGTTTCTGGTATATCATGAGATTCAATGGATCGTTGTCGATGGTGACAATTCCGCTATGTACAAGATAAAATGGGCCTCAGGCAGTGCCATTCCATGAATTTTTTTTAGATGATTTCAGGCCAACGATAAGGAAATCTGCATCAGCTTTATACTTGAATATATGCATAATGTTTGAACTACATGGCAAGTTGCAAAAGTTAGAAAAATGTTGTGTTTATCCACTGGAGGCTGCCATTTCTAATTTTATAATCTTAGAAGTGAAGATTTCCGAAAAGGGAGGTTACTCCGTCTCTTTCTCTATCAGATAGACATGTGTATGTTCTTGCTCCACTTCAAAGTTCGGATTGAAAAAGGGAATTAAAATTATATATCATATGTAATATATTTACAATAAACAGACAAATCACCTATAATAAGAATCACTAATAGTTTATTGCAAAAATTGCATATATTTCAAACAATGCCTTTTAAGATAAAATTGCACAAATGAGCATACTTTTGGATGTAATAACTTTTTTACAAATTATTTGCCAAAAGCAGATTTTTTATGTATTTTAGTTTTGTAATTGGTCTGTTTAAAAATGTTCATTTGAAGTCAAAGAAATCTCTCCCAAGGAATTTTACTGATTTTGAATTTTTTTCTATATAGCATATTTTGTATAGCCTAAACATTTTCACAAAGTTTTTTTCAAAAATTGTTTTTAGTGATCATTGTCTTTAAACAATATAATTTGAGGAAACAATGTGATTTTTTACTTCTGAGATATGTATTAAGAATAACAATCCGTCAAAATAGGGACGTTTTAACCATGTTTAAGGATTTTTGAAATGGTTAAGGGCTAAAATGAAAATCCTCATTATACAACAAAAATGAAAATAAATAGGAAATATGTATGATATATTCTAAAATACTAGGCTTCAATATTTAGAAAATGTATAACTTTTTTTTCTTACTGAAATTAGCTTTGTTACATTTTTGTTTTGTTTTGCATGGTTTTCTGTGAGAATAAAAATATCAACATAATGCACAAGTAGAAAAAAGGTTAAACATGTCACCAATATAAACAAGTGGTTAAAATATAACAATTATGACTAGTGGCTTAAAAGATTAAAAATGTCAATATTATCCCCGAGTTGTTACAAGGTTTCACATATCAAAAATATGCAAATTTGGTTAAAAGGTTAAAAATGTTCACAAAAACGTAGCTTTTTAGCTGAATAATTGAAAGTTTATTGACTATTTTGATTGTATCCATCTCCCCGAACTTGAACTAAAAGATGCCATCAATACACTATATATACTTCATACTTTGAACTACAGATTTGTAATTAAACAGATGATTTAAATTTTCACGTTAAGAATTTTCCATGTATATGTAGCAAGATTTGCACAACACCTGAAAATGGTATATTTGTCTCTCAGTTGAACAGATGTTCGGCTTCATCAATATCGCCTTCGTTATCCTTTATCGAGTCTGTGTCACAAATGAACACTGATATGCTTGATTGGTACTGATTGCAGGTCATTGTATTTGTCATCGCTCATGACTTGTCAGCATGTGTGACATATGACAGGTTGTTGGTGTCAGCATCATAATGAATGCCACTTGTCGAACGTGACCTTATTTACCATCTTGAGCATTTGTGTCTCCTGTTTTAATGGGCTCCTCTTGCTCAAAGTTTAATTTCTAATGTGGACTATTGCTTGCCTTTTGTAATCTCTCTTTCTCCTTTTGACCTTTGTCCTTCGGTATGTTGGTTCTGGTTACATAACAGTCATCTTCCGACTTTTATTATGCTTATTGGGTCTCAAATTCTCATTGTACTTAGTACGTATTTTATATTTTGTAGTCATTTGAGATCTAATCAGATTACATCAATCCTAGAAGGCACATTCAACAACTTGACAAACCTTAGTTATCTGTAAGTATCAAATTATTTCTATTTTTCTGTATTGTAGCTTACAAAACATGGAATATGTTTAATCAATGATACTTTTTTTTATATTTAACAATTCTAAGCGAGATGTGATTATGAAAAGACAGTCTTTAAGCCATGATAGTCAACAATTCCATCAATATCAACAAACCCACCTCTATCCTCAAAATCACTAATTACAATACAGACCACGACACATAACGTTGTAAATCCAGGTACCTCCTCGGGACAGGCAAAAACATTCTTTTGTTGATATAAGTGATATGGGTTACCATCACTGTTTACACTTACTTTTCATAATATCTACAATTTCTGTTATTTAATAAACAATTTATACAAAGCATCAGAATCCCAAAACAAAGTTGAAGAACATTGCTTAACATTAACTTATTACTTATACATAAACTGCATGGTCACCTGTCCACTTTAACCAATAATCATACCTGAATGTGTTCATTTAATCAAATTTCTAGCAATGTCAGGGTAATTGTGTATGAAGGAAAGAACCCAGATGCACAGATGTACAATGAAATTAAGATCCAGACAGAACACATCTTTGTATTTCACCAGTGGTGAAAGGTTACATCAATTAAAATTGATAGTTTATTTCTTAAAGACAAGAACATCAATTCATTCCTTTCAACAACTCCTAATTATACACAATACTTGTATGAACTGTTTAAGGTAGAATAGAAAGCCACAGATAAAATGTGAAAAAAATATAATCAGGGAATACAAATGAAGGTATCAAACTTAAAGATCACGGAGCATTTCTTGTGAAAAAACCTACATCAGGTACACTCATAATCAAAAGAATACAAACCAAAAATATCAAGATTACAATGTGGCTAAAAATTTTAAAATGTCAACATTATACACAAGTGGTTAAAAGGTTACACATGTCAACATTATACACTATTGATTAAAGGTTGAAGATGTCCAAATTATACACAAATGCCTAAAAGGTAAATAGCATGTCAATACTTTATAGCAGTGTGTTAAAAGTGTTACATGTCAACACTAAGCATAAGTGGTTAAAATGTCAACACTATGCACAAGTCGTTAAAAGGTTAAAAATGCCAATATTATACCCGAGTGGTTACAAGGTTAAATACGTCCAAATCATATACAAGTGGTTAACATGTTAAAAATGTGAACAAAAAACACAAGTAGTTAAAAGTTTAAAATGTGAACACTACGCCAACTGGTTAAAAGGTTAAAAATGTTAACAAAAATGTAGCTAGCCCAGTCTTTTACTTCCGCTGTATAGATGGTATTTTCGCTGAATAATTCAAATGTTATTGACTATTTTGATTGTATCTATCTCCCTGAACTTGAACTAACAGATGACATCAATACACTATATATACTTCACACCTTGAACTACAGATTTTTAAATAAAGAGATGATTTAAATTTTCACGTTGTGAGTTTTCCATGTGTATGTAGCAGCATTTCCGCAACACCTGAAAATGGACTATTTGTCTCTCAGTTGAACTGATGTTCGGCTTCATCAATATCGCCTTCATGAACTTTGTTATCCTTTATCGAGACTGTGTTACACATGAACACTGATATGTTCGTTGGCACTGATTACAGGTCATTGTATTTGTTAACGCTCATGACATGTCACCATGTGTGACATATGACCAGTTGTTGGCGTCAGCAGCATGATGAATGGCACTTGTCGAACATGACCTTATTAACCATCTTCAGCCTTTGTGTCTAACTCCAGTTTTAATGGCAATCCTCTTGCTCAAACTTTAGTTTCTAATGGGGACATTTGTTTGCCTTTTGCTCTCTCTCTCTCTTTGACGTTTCTCCTTCGGTATGTTGGTTATGGTAACACAATTGTTGTCTTCCGACTTTCCTTATTCTGATCGAGTTTCAAATTAACATTGTATTTAGTACATATTTTATATTTTGTAGTTATTTGCAATCCAATAAGATTACATCAATCCAAGAAGGCACATTCAACAACTTGACAAGCCTTACTTATCTGTAAGTATTAAATTATTTCTATTGTCCATGTTGTAACTTACAAAACATGGAATATGTTTAGTCAATGATACTTTTTATATTTAACAATTCTAAGCGATATGTGATTATGAAAAGAAAGTCTTTAAGCCATGATGGTCAACAATTCCATCAATATCAACAAACCCACCTCGCACCTTAAAATAACTAACTATAATAAAGACCACGACACATAACGTTGTAAATCCAGGTACCTCCTCGGGAAGGGCAAACACATTCTTTTGTTGATATAAGTGGTATTGGTTACCATCACTGTTTACACTATCTTTTCATGATATCTGCAGTCTCTGTTATTTAAAAAGACAATTTATACAAAGCATCAGAATGACAACATAAAATTGAAGAACATTGTTTTACATTAACTTATTACTTATGCATAAACTACATGGTCACTTGTCCATTTTAATCAATAATCTTAGCTGAATATGTTCATTTAATCAAATGTCTAGCAAGGTCAGGGTAATTGAGTATGAAGGATAGAACCCAGATGCATAGATGTCAAATGAAATTAAGATCAAGACAGAACACACATCTGTGTTTCACAAGTGGTGAAAGGCTACATCAATTAAAATTGATAGTTTATTTCTTAAAGACAAGAATATCAATTCATTTCTTTCAACAACTCCTTATTATATGCAGTACTTGTATGAACTGTTTAAGGTAGAATAGAAAGTCACAGATAAAATGTAAAAACAAATAATATACAAATGAAGATATAAAACTTAGAGATGACGGAGCGTTTTTGGGGAAAAAACTTACACTGATAATCAGAAGAATACAAACCAAAAAAATGTCAACATTATACACAAGTGGTTAAAAATTTTAAAATGTCCACATTATATACAAGTGGTTGAAAGGTTGCAAATGTCAACATTATACACTAGTGATTAAAGGTTAAAGATGTCCAAATTATACACAAATGGTTAAATGGTAAATAAAATGTCAATAATTTACAAAAGTGTGTTAAAAGTTTAACATGTCAACACTATGCACAAGTGGCTAAAATGTCAAAACTATGCACAAGTCGTTAAAAGGTTAAAAATGTCAATGTTATACCAGAGTGGTTACAAGGTTAACGATGTCCAAATCATATACAAGTGGTTGACATGTTAAAAATGTCAATATGCTACACAAGTGGTTAAAAGGTTAAATAAAAATGTTCCAAAAAATGTAGTTAGCCCGGTCCTTCAATTCCTCTGTATAAATGGTATTTTTTGTCACTGAATATGTATTGACTATTTTGATTGCATTAATCTCTCTGAGCTTAAATTAACAGATACCAACAGTACAGCTAGATATCCTTCATACATTGAATGAAACCTTTTTAATTAAAGAGCTGAATTTAATTTGCACATTGTGAATTTTCCATTAATATGTAGCAACATTCCAGCAGCGCCTGCAGAAGGAGTATACGTCTCTTGGTTGAAACGATGTTCTGCTTCATCAGGATCGCCTTTATAAATTGTGTTATCCTTTAAACACTCTTTTGTTGATATTAGTGTGACAGGCACAAATATTCTTTTGTTGTTATTAGTGGGACAGACAAAAACACTCACTTGTTGATATAATGGGGCAGTCAGAAACACTCTATTGTTAATATTAGTGGGACAGGCACAAGCACTCTTTTGTTGATATTAATGGGACAGACAAAACAACTCTTTTGTTGATATTAGTGGGACAGTCGCAAACACTCTTTTGTTGATATTAGTGGGACAGGCACAAACACTCTTTCGTTGATATTAGTGGGACAGACAAAAACACTCTTTTGTTGATATTAATGGAACGGACACAAACAGTATTTTGAAGAGATTAGTGGGACAGACACAAATACTCTTTTGTTGATGTTAGTGGGACAGACACAAACACTCTTTTGTTGATATTAATGGGACAGTCAGAAACACTCTTTTGTTGATATTATCGGGACAGGCACACACACTCTTTTGTTGATATTAGGACAGTCACATACACTCTTTTGTTGATATTAGTGGGACACACACAAGCACTCTTTTCTTGATATTAGTGGGACAGTCTCAAACACTCTTTTGTTGATATTAGTGGGACAGTCAGAAACACTCTTTTGTTGATATTAGTGGGACAGACACAAACACTCTTTTGTTGATATCAGTGGGACAGTCACAAACACTCTTTTGTTGATATTAGTGGGACAGGCATAAACACTCTTTTGTTAATATTAGTGGGAAAGTCACAAACACTCTTTTGTTGATATTAGTGGGACAGACAAAAACAATCTTTTGTTAATATTAGTGGGACAGTCGCAAACACTCTTGTTGATATTAGTGGGACAGGCACAAACACTCTTTTGTTGATATTAGGACAGTCACAAACACTCTTTTTTTTATATTAGTGGGACAGGCATAAACACTCTTTTGTTAATATTAGTGGGAAAGTCACAAACACTCTTTTGTTGATATTAGTGGGACAGACAAAAACACTCTTTTGTTGATATTAGTGGGACAGACAGAAATACTCTTTTGTTGATATTAGTGGGGCAGTCACAAACACTCTTTTGTTGATATTAGTGGGACAGACAAAAACACTCTTTTGTTGAAATTAGTGGGACAGTCACAAACACTCTTGTTGATATTAGTGGGACAGGCACAAACACTCTTTCGTTGATATTAGTGGGACAGTCACAAACACCCTTTTGTTGATATTAGTGGGACAGTCACAAACACTCATTTGTTGATATTAGTGGGATAGTCACAAACACTCTCTTGTTGATATTAGTGGGAAAGTCACACACACTCTTTTGTTGATATTAGTGGGACAGGCACAAACACTATTTTGTTGATATTAGTGTGACAGGCACAAATATTCTTTTGTTGTTATTAGTGGGACAGACAAAAACACTCACTTGTTGATATTAATGGGACAGTCAGAAACACTTTTTTTTTATATTAGTGGGACAGTCGCAAACACTATTTTGTTGATATTAGTGGGACAGGCAAAAACATTCTTTTGTTGATATTAATGGAACGGACACAAACAGTATTTTGATGAGATTAATGGGACAGACTCAAATACTCTTTTCTTGATTTTAGTGGGACAGACACAAACACTCTTTTGTTGATATTAATGGGACAGTTAGAAACACTCTTTTGTTGATATTAGTGGGACAGGCACACACACTCTTTTGTTGATATTAGGACAGTCACAAACACTCTTTTGTTGATATTAGTAGGACAGGCACACACACACTCTTTTGTTGATATTAGTAGGACAGACACAAACACTCTTTTGTTGATATTTGTGGGACAGTCACACACACTCTTCTGTTGATATTAGTGGGACAGCCACAAACACTCTTTTGTTGATATTAGTTGGACAGTCACAAACACTATTTTGTTGATATTAGTGGGACAGGGAAAAACATTCTTTTGTTGATATTAATGGAACGGACACAAGCAGTATTTTGATGAGATTAGTGGGACAGACTCAAATACTCTTTTGTTGATTTTAGTGGGACAGACACAAACACTCTTTTGTTGATATTAATGGGACAGTCAGAAACACTCTTTTGTTGATATTAGCGGGACAGGCACACACACTCTTTTGTTGATATTAGGACAGTCACAAACACTCTTTTGTTGATATTAGTAGGACAGGCACACACACACTCTTTTGTTGATATTTGTAGGACAGACACAAACACTCTTTTGTTGATATTTGTGGGACAGTCACACACACTCTTCTGTTGATATTAGTGGGACAGCCACAAACACTCTTTTGTTGATATTAGTTGGACAGTCATTAGTGGCATTGTTGGTCATCACTGTATATACTTTCTTTTCATAATATCTACAATTTCTGTTATTTAAAAAACAATGCATACAAAGCTTCAGAATGCCAACACAAAATTGAAGATTATTTTTTTATTTTAATTTATTACTTATAACTAAAACTACATGGTCACCTGTCCACTTTCATCAATACACATATAGTTATTTAAACAGTGGTGAAAGGCTACACAAATTAAACTTGATAATTTATTTCATAAAGACAAGAACATCAAGCAATTTCTTTCAACAACTCCTAATTATACACAATACTTGTTGTATGCAATGTTTAAGGTAGAATAGAAAGCCAGAGATTTGATAAAATTAAAAAAAATAATAATCAAGGAATCCAAATGAAGATACCAAGCATAGAGATCACGGAGCCTTTTTTAGGAAGAAAACATTCATCAGGTAGTACACTCATAATCAGAAGAATATAAACCAAAATAACTGTGTCACCATTATACATAATTGGTTAAAATAGAAAATGTTAACACTAGTGGGTAAAAGGTTAACAATGTCAAAATTATACACAAGTGGTCCAAGAGGTAAAATTGTCAAAATTATACACAAGTGGTTAAAAGGTTACAAATGTCAACATTATGCACAAGTGAAAAAACAGGTTAAACATGTCAATATTATACTGAACAGGTTAAAAAGTCAAACATTTCTATATTATACACAAGTGTATAAAATGGCAAATTTATACACTTGTGGTTAACCTGTTAAACATATCAACATTATACACAAGTAGTTAAAAGTTAAAAATGTCAATATTTTAAGCAAGTGGTTAAAAGATGAAAATGGCAACATTATACATAACAGGTAAAAAAGTAAAAAATTTCAATATTTCATGAAAGTGGTTAAAATGTCAGCATTATATAAACGTGGCTTAACTGTTAAAATTATACACATGTGGTTAAAAATATCAACATTATGCATAAGTGGCTAAACGGTTACAAATTTCAATATTTCATAAAGTGGTTAAAATGTCAACATTATATACAAGTGGTTAAAATGTTAAAATGATGCACAAGTGGATAACATATCAACATTATACACACGTGGCTAGGTTAAATGGTTGAAAATTTGAATATTTCATAAGGTTTAACATGTCAACACTAAGCACAACTGGTTAAAACGTTTAAAATGTCAACACTATGCACACGTGGTTAATATGTTAAACATATCAACATTATACACAAATGGTCAAAAGGTTAAAAATATCAACAATATAAACAAGTGGTTAACGGTTAAAAATGTCAACATAATACCCCAGTAATAGCAAGGTTAAACATATCAACATTTTACCAAAATGGTCAACAAATTTAAAAAATGTCAACATTATACATAAATGGTTAAAATATAAATAAAATGTCAATATTTTACACAAGTGGTTAAACGCTTGAAAATGTCAACACTATGCACAAGTGGTTAAAAGGTTAAATATGTCGACATTATACACAAGTAGTTCAAAGGTTAAAGATATCACAATTATACACAATGGCAATACTTACTTTTCCTGTTGTTCTTTCTCTTTTTGACCTTTGTCCTTTAGTATGTTGGTTCTGTGTACACAAATGTTGTCTTCCGACTTTCCTCATATTTATTGGAATCAAATTGTCATTGTATTTAGTACGTATTTTATATTTTGCAGTACTTTGTATTCAAATAAGATTACATCAATCCAAAAAGGCGCATTCAACACCTTGACCAGCCTTATTTTTCTGTAAGTATCAAATGCTTTCTATGTTTCCATGTTGTAACTTACAAAACATGGATATGCTTAGTCAATACTACTTTTTTTATATTTAACAATTATATGCGAAATATGATTATGAAAAGAAAGTCTTTAAGCCATGGTGGTCAATAATTCCATCAATATCAACAAACCACCTCTCACCTGAAAATCACTGAATACAATAAAGACCACGACACATAACGTTATAAATCCAGGTACTCGCTCGAAACGGGTATCAACGTTTTTTTGTTGGTATAAGTGGCATGGTTGACCATCACTGTTTACACTTTCTTTTCATAATATCTACAATTAATTCTATTTAAAAAAACAATTTATACAATGCATCAGAATGCCAACACAAAATTGAAGAAAAATATCGGCAAGCAGAGGGGATCGACCTGTTCCCTTTTGAATGCCGATGATTTATTGAAAATGTGCCCTCCAAACTCGACAAATATGTTATCGATAAAGAACTCATCGATGACTTAATTTTCTGTGTATTACCTAATGTTTTTTTTTGCATTTGTCAAAACGAAATATGTTAATTCGCGAGAATTAACTTTAAGCGTATAACGTTGCTTTCCATTTTAAGGATATATGCCTTGTAAATGATATCTTTGGACAGGTTTATGTTGTTTGTTTTTTCACGAGGAGTGGTTTTCAAAGCGTAGATGTAAATATTTTGAACAGATGCAATTTTCAAGAATATAAACGAGAATTAAAATTATCCCGAAGCATCCACTGATTGAATCTACTACTTGAATATATTTTCCACAGTATGAGAGTAGTTCCTCTTTTACTGCAGAGAAAAGGTTAATCATATTTATAGACGGCTGTTTTGTTGAACAAGTAGAAGATCCTGCAATATACTTTTCTCAATATGGATTTTTGTGAAGTTTGGGTATCCTACATAAATTAGATAAAGTATCATATTCCTCGTTAAACAGAATATTCATTGATGACATGAATGAATTGTGATTAGACAAAAGTTAGTCTTTGTCATTTTAATAAGTAGGATTTTCATAATACTTTGAAATGAAGGGTTCTTTAATTAGAGCTCAAATCATCCACTGTTTACAATGTCCGATTTACTGTGGCAGCGGCGATACTCAAATTAAAGTTGTATTAACTAAATATGTATGATGTTTGATGACACTTATTGTGTATATGTGTGTGTGTATGTGTGTGTATGTGCAGGTGTGTGTGCAGCAAATTCTAACGCGATCAAAATCACATTAGAGTTCATGAACATATGTGTTAGAGGTACCTACTTTGCCCCTGTGTGTATGATTTTCCGGTTAGATATACGATGTGCTTTGACGATATGGTATATTTAATTATTCATGTTATAGCTCAAATCAGGAAACGCTAGAAGATTTTTAATGGGTCCGTGATGGCCAACTCTTTAGCTTTCTTTATTGTGGTTTGTTTTCTTTCATTATGTGTCTTGTGTACCAAATGTTGCCAGTGTCTCTGGATTGTCCATTCTTGATTGCCCTTTCTGTTTTCTCTAATGTTTATTGCCTCTATGTGTATAATTTTTCGATTAGATCTGTTCTGACGATGTGATATATTTAGTTATTCATTTTATCAATTTAACTAACAACGTTAGAAGACTTACTACATACTTATTTTACTTTATTAAATATATTCCGTTCAAATATAACTACATAGAGTATCAAAGTTTCTAGTATTGAAACATTTGTTTTATTATCTTGCATTTATTTCCATCAAAATAAAATCACATCGATCAAATCAAAAACATTCAACATCTTGCTGAACCTTAAACAGTTGTAAGTATTCCTCTTATTTTATTCCATACTGTTACATGTGTCATTTGTGTTGCTTAGGAACAATTTACGCAAACTATTGAAATGACACAACAAAATATAAAACATTTTAAATTATAATCAAACATACAAGTACAGTGTAGCAGGAACAAAATGAGAGCATCTATTATATATAAGCGGTTAAAATCTCAACATTAAACACACGTGGTTAAAAGGTTAAACATGTCAATATTATACACAAGATGATAAACGGTTAACATGTCAAAATTTTGATACACAAGTGGTTGAATGGTTAAAAATGGAACATTATACACAAGTGATTAAAAGGTTAAAAATGTCAGTATATAATTATAGAGGTGATTTCAATTTTCACATTGTGAATTTTCCATTTATATGTAGCAACATTTCAGCAGCACCTGCAGATGAAGTATACGTCTCTCAGTTGAAGCAAAGTTCGGCTTCATGAAAATCGCCTTCATGAATTTGGTTATCCTTTATCGATTCTGTGTCACAAATGAACACTGATATGCTTGGTTTGTACTGATTGCAGGTTATGTCTTTTGTTTTCGCTCATGACTTGTCACCATATGTGACATATGACCAGTTGTTGGCATCAGCAGCATCATGAATGCCTCTTGTGGAACAGGATCTTATTTACCATCTTTGGCCTTTGTGTTTATCTCCCGTTTTAATGGGGCTCCTGTTGCTCAAACGTTAGTTTTCTAATGTGGACCATTGTTTGCCTTTTGTTCTTTCTATTTTTGGCCTTTGTCCTTCGGTGTGTTGGTTCTGGTTACACTAATGTTTTCTTCCGACTCTCCTTATAATTATTGGGCCTCATATTGTCCTTGTATTTAGTACCTATTTTATACTTTGCAGTTATTTGTACAATAATCAGATTACATCAATCCAGTCAGACACATTCAACAACTTGTCAAGCCTTAGGGAACTGTAAGTATCAAATTCTTTCTATTTTTCCATGTTGTAAATTAAAAAACATGAATATGTTTATTCAATGATCCTTTTTTTATTCAACGATTCTATTTGAGATGTGATTGTGAAATGAAGGTTTGAACCATGATGGTCAACATTTCTATCAATATCAACAAAACAAACAATCACCTCTCACCTTAAAATCACTGAATACAATAAAGACCAGGACACATAACA
>MJUT01044275.1:58263-69155 GCA_002080005.1 Gigantidas platifrons | reverse complement strand
ATTCAATATTTTTATTTGAAACCTGTCTAAACTGAACGTCTATGCATTTAGTGTTCAGAATAGACAGGTGTATTGTTGGGACATTTTTACTGTATGTGTTACTAATTGCTTGCTGTTGCTAACTTGCTTATAATCACCCATTATGCAATTTAGTTTGATGCTGTTTTGTATATTATTATATATTGTCTAAATATGTTGCATAATCATTTATATAACATTATATATTGATATTGGTAGAATTGTTGACGTGTACTGTTTAAACTGTCTTGTCGTAATTAAATATGAACACTTATCGTATGCTTTATATGTTATATTAGTAATACATTCATTTTATTGATTAATAATAAAAACAATTCAATGTTGAATTAAAATAACAAATAGAACCAGTGTACAGCAGCAATTATTCGTCATTTAAGATTATTTTATTTCTAGAAAACTGGTTAAATTTAAAAAGAGCATAGGTCAGTCCTAATAGAAAGGGTTACTTTAAGCTTAATACAACTTTAACAAGGGTTAATTTAAACTTCATACAACTTTAACAAGGGTTAATTTAAACTCCATACAACTTTACCAAGGGTTAATTTAAACTTCATACAACTCTAACAAGGGTTAATTTAAACTTAATACAACTTTAACAAGGGTTAATTTCAATTAAAAAGATTGATACTATCAACTTATTGTTTAAATTATCTGAATAAGGATGTTGTTGTAATAAAAATGTATTTATTGTTAATTTTGCTATTTTTCAGGCAGATGATCGTGGTGAAGATATACTGTTATGTATTGTCTACATATTTCAAAGTGAAAAAAAAAATATTTGTAATATATCAAAGTATATAATTGTATTAAATAGTTTTCATCCGAGCGAAAAATTATTTTTAACATGGAAAATCATTTTTTTTATTTTTTTTTATTTTACCGAAATATTCTGGTTAAAAACTCCATAGTCATACATTTTTTTAGACATTTTGCAAGACAATGATGATTATTTCTATAACTGTAATAGTTGTTCCGTAATGTTACCCTAACACAATAATAATAACAATACTATTATTTTTAACTTTAGTTTGTTCTGTCTGATGCGACCACTAAAATACAGATATGGAATGCGTCCACCAATGGAAACGTAGGTCATACTACGTGCTATTTAATTATGTCCTAAGGAGTGACTTGTCATACAGATCCATGGAAAAGTGTGAGTGTCATACATGTTTTAATTATGTCCCTCAAACACATTTCTCGGTGACTACTGAACGTAAATCAATGAAACTTCACAGGAATGTTAAGCACTATGAGTAGATGTGCAGACTACTTTCGGAATTTTCAAAATGGCATCCATTGCCTTAAAAATGGCAAAAACGCTAAAAAAATGAAAAACACAAAAATGATCATAGCAGGTTACTCGCCGAACAGAAATTGATTAAACTTGCTATGAACAACATCCACATCTGGTGGAACGAGATAAGCCAAAACAATCGGAATCGGTTGGAAAAGCTTTGCCGCAGTTGCCATAGAAATAAAAAAGGGGGATTAAAAAACTGTTGGATTCCTTTCATCAAACTTCATTAAACTTTGTAGGAATATCCAACGTAGTGTGTGGCAGCTTTGGGGGGGGGGGGGGNAATTCAAAATGGTAACCAAGGTGCAAAAAATGTTAAATTCAAACCGTACAGCAGATCCTTTTCAAACTTGACACAAAAATAGATCATCACTCAAAGTTGTGCTCTTCCTTTTTTAAGTTTTAAAAATGGCCGCTATTTTAAAATGGCCGCCAATATAAAAATAAAAAAAAAATAGTTAACAATTCACAAATGAACAGATTTCAATGGAAATGGATATTTACAGGAAGTAGGACATACTGCATCATATGGGGACCATTTTGATTGGCTAGGGTGATCATTTTGAACCAAAAATGGCTGCCAAAATACAAAAATCCTCCGATTTGGGCGAAAGGACAAGGTAGGATAAGGGGAATTTTTGGCCCCCTCTTAAAAAAATTTCCATTTTGACATATGTGTTAGGGATGACCTTAAAACTAAAAGAAATGGAAGAAAAAATATGTTCTGACTTTTACTTTGGTTGCCTAGCAACCAAATTCAACATAACCCTGAATTTACACTGGAAGTGCGTGTATTTAAGTCCAGAAGTTTCTTTTCAACAACTATAAACTCAATAATCATGAAAATGAATTAAAATATTAATACTGTTATATGAAGGGTATTTTTCCTTATAATTCAATGCCAAATAGATAGTGTTACTTCCATAGCAACAGATTTTTACCCATAACAATAAGGCAAAGAAGTGTTCCATTTCACTTTAAATAGCTTTAAGTTTACTAATTTCTAGTATTTTTTTTCTCAGAATTGATTTAAAGGGTACCTATAAATACTTTTCTTAGTATTTGAGGTAACAAAAGGTTTGTGAGATTCCATAGCAACAGATTCAGCCATAGCAACCAGAAATGCACAGTGAAATGGTGTGTCTTTCAGTCCATAATTTACTCTCAATACTCAAACAATCAATGATCTTGAAAATGTTCATCTTTCTCGCTAGACAGATATGAAGGGTATCATTTCTAAATATTTCTTAACAATTTTTAATGTGTACTTTCCATAGCAACGGATTTAACCCATAGCAACAAGGCAAATATATTTCATTTTACATAAAATGACTTCCAGATCATGAATTCCAAGTATTTTTTATACGAATTAATTCCTAGTGCCCCAATAAGTATTATTCTGAGTAGTTAAGATAGATTATGGGTAGAATAATATCCTTAGCAACGAATTTTACCCTTAGCAACCAGAAGCAAATCCTGAGATGTGTATTTCAGTCTTGCAGACAGACATGGGTCAAGCTTAATGAACCTATGGTTATTGGTAGGAAATGAA
Organism: Gigantidas platifrons; assembly: GCA_002080005.1. NCBI lineage: Eukaryota > Metazoa > Mollusca > Bivalvia > Mytilida > Modiolidae > Gigantidas > Gigantidas platifrons. Next base: position 66,264 of record MJUT01044275.1, on the reverse strand, counting down.
AATCATCCAAAATGATATTGCATAGTATTCCGACAAGAAACAAAAAACTCAACAATATACAGTATCTCGATCAACAATCACATGTATTACTGGAAACACAGATGTTAAAAACTAGTAAACAATTTTAAATACATACAATTCAAAGGTGGTTCGGTTTTGCTTTATAAGGATCAATCTAATTAAAATTAAATCTCCACACTTGCTCCTCGTTTTCGTTCCGTCGTATCATGTCGCTGTGACATGATACGACCGCATGAAAAAGAGGAGCAAGTGCAGAGATCTATTTTTAATTAGATTTAGGAATAATCAACAATTGTTAAAATTGATCAAATGTAGTCATATATATCGAAATTAATTCTTCAACAATGCATGAACTAGTACTTTTAGGTTGCAATTAAGTAGTCACTGCTACTATACTATTACATGTATCTCACGGTCTTTACTATGATTCTTTTTTCATAGCGATATAGCAAGTTTTAATAAATGTAACATGTATGTACATTATGTACTGTTTAAAAAACAAGAGTTTTTATTTTGGAGTGGCAAAAATTGTAGTCTATGTAATGAAAAGTGGATACTGAAGATTATGAACATTCAATTTTGCCGCTGCCATCCAAAATCATAAGAAGTAAAGTTACGACCTCAGTTTAACACCAGTGATTGTGTGTCTGCATTGTTTTGGAATGATGTAAAGTATCTATATAAGAATTAAGATTTCCGAGCGTTGCAATATAAATGTAAGTTCACAGCATAGGGACTCAAGGTCAGGGTGGAAACATCGTCATTCCTCCACAGCACTATCACCATCACTGTCACTGTCTGTTACTGGCAAATCACTAATATCTGTGACAACTGACAATAATTTGGATCCTATAGACGTAACGAGTTTCGTTTGTACTTATATTCGTAATAATACAATAGGAAGGGAAACCCAGATATGTTTACTGTTCTCTATAATTTCATCTCCAAAGAAGTTAGATTTGTCTATCATATACATTATTTGTATATTATATACAAATAAATGGAGGCGACAGTTACGACTCGAACCCCGAACTTTTCGATCCTGACTTTAACTGTCCGAATGAGCTATTTCAACCTCATGGATGATCGGTTGACCATATCAATATAAATCTTTACTGCCACTTGTGAATGTCGTTTGTTTAATACATGTGTGAATGTCGTCTGTTTAATAAGATTAAGCACTACTGGGAGAAGTTATTTTATCCCTAAATCCGATAATTTAAAACTTGTTTTGTCTGCTAATGACTTCACAGGCATTTGACCGATGGACCTTAATTTTCCTGTGTTTGACACGGGGATACGTATTTTCAGGGCTAGTAACGATGAAGGGCCTCTATTTAATTGTGGGTCCTGTGTCCACACGAATACTAGAAAAATACTCAATAGCTTATCCTACCTTATCCTTTGGTTTCCAACATGATAGAGTTGAAACATTTCGGATTTGTCTACATCAAACTAGATTTCTGGTTTCAGCTGTTCCTACTCCACTAGTGGCGCCCGTTATGTTGCTCTTGCTAAAACCTGGTGATCAGCCATTAATGAGGAAATATCGTTTGACTCTCATGTCGTAATGTGCATATGCATGTTTACTGACATTCTACGTTACAGTCCTGATCTAATAAATGTTTAAATTTAATTATTCATTTATTTAACGAGGATAACATTATGTATAATAAGGATGCATATTTCAGACAATCATTTATTTGACATAACAACAAAATATATTATCACAGAGTGTGTCCAAAAGAAAATACAAATGGAACTTTTACTTTAATTGATAATGCATTAGTAGAAAATGTGAAAATTGTTATATGACTATTATATTTAATGTTAAGTTTTAAATGAAAATGGGAGTGACTATCCTTCAGGAAAATATCAACGTAATGCACACTGGGCATCTGATACTCATATTTCCCGTGGAATGTTTTATTTATGGTAACGTATCTCTATTTGTCACAAACTACACCAACAATGTCACCATGTATGTTATTAATAAATAATAACGATAGCAAAATAGAATTGCAATCAAATTAATATAAAACTCTTTAGCAATACACAAAGTGATGATAATTATGTTGTTGTAATACAGGTGAACACAAAACTACATTGATAGATGACAACGTTACTGATCTTTTGAATTGACCAATCAGGCAATATTAGGTAAATATACAACATTAAGTATTTGTCAGCCACACGATTTTAGCATATATTGTTACACGATACACTTTATTAAAAAACTAAATCATTGACACTTCCAACATCTTACAGAAAAATACCCCCACCCAATCCCACCCACACACCCACGAAAACACGAAACAAACACATGAAAAATTAATTTGCTATAACGATATACTAGAATAAATTGATCAGTGATAATTGTCTTATCATTTCAGTTTTCCATCTAAAGTACCGTAATGATAACTACTGTAAACATCATTCGTCATGCTGGATTGGTGTAATAGATTACAGACTGAACGTATATCTTACGATATACTGCAAGAGATTTGTCAAATGGTTTATATTATCGTAAAACAACTGAATTATTATTATTATTATTTTAGTAATTTATTGGTTTCTGTAGAATGTTTCAGCATACATATAAAATGTAAATATATACATTAGTGTACATGATGCCTTTGTGTATTACCTCAAATTGTAGAGCGAATTAATTTAAAGTCGTTGGGAGCAATAAATAAAAACAATCTTGAAAAGGCTCTCACAAATGTGTCTACTGTTACTGAGATTATCCTTAAATTTAATCATAATAATTACATATTTTAATAGTAGGTACGTTTCAATAATTTTTCGCTGAAACATGCTATGACTGCTCAGATGTTGCTGAAGTTCGGCAGACATGTTACAATGTCAACAATTTATATGATTTATTTACAAATGTCGCAGGCGACACAATTTTTAATTTTTTAAAAGTAATTAATTTATTTTCAAAAATATTTTTTATATTCCATACTTTCATGGTTTTATCTTTTTAATGTTTGTTTTATTTGTACATGTTATCCGTTTGTTTTATAGACAAGTATGTTCTATGTTTTATTTCTAAGGATCTTGTAGGTGTATATGCTTAATAATAAAATTTGTTCATGCCACGATATAGCTGAAATATTGCTAAAGTTGGCGTAAAACACTAATCAATCAATCAATATATGTATGTTTTGTAGATCGTTGTTTTTCCTTTTGTACTTTTTAGCTCACCTTGCCAAAGTCATAGTAAGATTTTGCAATCACTTGACGTCCGTCGTCTGTCGTCCGTTAACTTTTGACATTTTATTCTTCTCCTCTGAAACCCCTCAGCCAAATGAAGTGAAACTTGGTAGGAACTATCTATGAGAGGTCCTCTCCAAAGAATGCTCATTATGTGTCGATCCATTAACAAATATGGCCGCCATAGGCAATTTGTTTTTTTCTGATTGGCCGATTTTTTATAATCTTCTATTCTGAAACCGCTTGGGAAATTAACCGAAACCTGGCTATAAACATCATTGGAATGTCCTCTATAAGGATTGCTAATTTAGTTCCGATCCGTTAAAAAAACATGGCCGCCACAGACAATTCTTGTTTCTGATTGGTTGATTTCTAAAGGAAAATCGTCTCCTCTAAAACCGCTTTGCCAAATGAATCAGAACATGGTAGGAAGCATTATTGGAATGTCCTCTATAAAGATTGCTCATTTAGTTCCTATCCACTCACAAACATGGCCGCCATCGACAATTCTTTGTTCTAGTTGGCCATTTATTTAAATCTTCTCCTCTGAAACCGCTTTGCCAAATTAACTGAAACCTGGTAGGAAGCATCTACGGCGTGTCATCTATAAAGTGTACTCATTTATTCCCGATCCGTTAACAAACATGGGCGCTACAGGAAATTTATTTTTTTCTGATTGGTTGATTTCTAAAAAATCTTCTCCTCTGCAAACACTTGTTCAAATGTTTCGAAACTTTGTAGGACCCATCCTTGGAAGGTCATTTATAAAGATTGCTACTTTAGTACCAATCCGTCAACAAACATGGACGCCACAGGAAATTTTCATTTCTGATTGGTTGATTTCTAAAACATCTTCTTCTCTGACACCGCTTTGTCAAATGAATCAACACTTGGTAGGAAACATCCTTGGAAGTTCATCTATAAAGAATGCGCTTTTAGTCCCATCTGTTAATAAACGTGGCCGGCACATGCCATTCTTGTTTCTGATTGGTCGATTTTTGTAACTCTTCTTCTCCGTAACTGCTTAGCCCAATGAACCGAAACATTGTAGGAAGCAAGCAATGGAAGGGTCTGTATTAAGTTTCCTCAAAGCAGAATGAAAGGTAAGCGACACTGGCTCATCCCACTCAGCCTCTAGTTCGTTTGGTCATTGTCTTATTTTTTCTGCGATATACGGATTCTAATTACCCTTTTGGTATCTTCAATCTCTTCTTGGACCCAGGTGGCTCAATGAGTTAGGTAGTTGGGTTACCTAACAAATCATACAAGCCTCTCACCAATACGGCGTGGGTTCGCGCCCTGCTTTGTAAATTACAAAAAAGGTGTACTCGACTCGCAGCCGCAAGTACTCCGGCTTCTTTTACCACTAAAATTGGTCGCCATTATATAACTGAAATATTGCTCAAAGTGGCGCTAAACACCAAAAATCAAATCAAATCAAGCTAAGACTATTCTTAGCTAAAGCTGTTTGTCCATAGAACGGGGTAGTAGATCAGAATGTATGATGGCCTGGTTACGGTTTGCTTGTTTAATAGTGTTATATCGTGGCGATCAGTTTTATTGGAGAAAATCGGAGTACCTGGAGAAAACCACCGATCTGTAGTAAGTCGTGGACAAACTTTATCTCATAATGTTGTACACCTCGCCCTTATGAAGATTTGAACTCACAACATCAGTGATGATAGGCACTGATTGCTTATGTAGTTATAAATCCAACTACCATACGATCCTCGCCATGACGGCCCCATTCCCGGTTACAGAGGTAGTTCAGGGTTGCTTGGAAGTGTTTTGGATCTCTGTCCATGAAACAGCTACTTCTTTGTACGGTTTTACCAGTGATTCATTTTGCATCAAATGGAAGAAAAATGAGTTTGGGTCTGAAATCATGGTATCTGCACACGTTTCAAAACTTTATGCCCCCAAGTTGAACCGACGATCTTGATTTCTTTTGGTTGCATTCAACTTCTCTGTGCGCATTGACGATACTTCGTTGCATATGGCGGTTTTCTCCTTTGCATCTCCAGCAAAGTTTACTGTATGGATGTTCAAACTCGTACTAGCTACAACAACTTCAATTTCCTCAATAACTTGTCTACTTTCTGTAGAATCGTCCACAGTAAGGGAAATCTGGTCGATATTATCCCCAGCAACAGAGCTAATGTCACTGAACTGTACATCATTAACACTGAGGGACAACTCATCGGCTTTTTCAGAACAATCGGAAGAGGCTTCTAAGTCCAGTTCCTCTAAGCGTTTACGGAACTAGCTTCTTCTGACTTGAGGTGTGCCAATGGTACTAGGTGTACTGTTCTTATGAGGACTTAGATACTCTTTCAGAATGGGTGAAGAATGTGAGGTCGCTCATACAGATTATATTCTACAAAAGTTTTTCTTGAGAAGCTCCTGTATTAAGTCTGTCTCATACGAATAAATGAACAAGTCGGCGAGAAGAGGAGCACAGTTTGCACCCATAGGTATGCCGGCCGTCTGTTGAAAAACACGCCCACCAAAAAGAAAGCATGAAAGAAAGAAAAAAAGAAAGAAAGAAAGAAAGAAAGAAAGAAAGAAAGAAAGAAAGAAAGAAAGAAAGAAAGAAAGAAAGAAAACAATTAAAGAATGAAAGAAATGAATGAAAGAAAGGAACGAAAGAATCAGTGATCGTATATAGCAAGGATACTTATAAAAAATCCGCGACTGAACTCAGATACTCCGGAAGGGTGGATACTTCCTGTTTCAGCTCTTCAATTTTGGTATTAATAATTAGTCGAGCAGCATTGAGAAATTCAACCTTTTTCAGCAAACCAACTTGCGAAGGAGAATTACTCCGCAGTGTTACTCCACAGTGGTGAAACTAGGTCTTATTCCTATATGACGGGGCTCCATCATTGGTGTGGTGAACTTGGCTCGAATCTAGACACCAATAATAATAATATCCACTGAGGTTTTCTAATATTTATGATGCTAATTGTATTTTACTTACTTTTTTTACCAATATTAACGTTTGTCACGGATAATAAATCAAGAAAAATAATAGAAGAGAAACATCTAATTTAATATGGAATATAGAGATTTAGCAACATGTAGACAGTATTAATATCAAGAGTACATATGACTACAGATTGCTACACAAACTACACCGCTCGTCATCACGAACTGTTTTTTTTTAACGCTACGAAATACTTTTAGGTTAGGATTATGGTGTTAACGCTACTTTCAACGATATTTCAGCTACAGTAAAACTTGTCTCTAGCGACCATTGAAGGGAAATTTGAAAAAGGTCGTATAAGACATAAAGTCATTATATAGCGGTTATGATATTTGCTCCCAAACCCTAAGAGGATAAAACAATTCCGGGCGATCAAATTTTTGGTGGAGAAAACCGCATTACCCGGTGAAAACCACTGACCTGTAGAAAGTCATTGACAAACTTTATCACATCATGTTGTATCGTGTACACCTAGCCATGAGCTGGATTCGAACTCGCCACGTTAGTGGTTATGTACACTGATTTGCACTGGCAGTTTTATATCCAATTACCATCTGGTAACGGTGAACAGAGGTGATATAGAATCATCGGCGTAAAATAAAAACAGAGTGCACAGGGAGCATGATCCCCACTGACGTTAGGCCATATACAATATCACAACTCCTCTGTTATCTACGGGATACAATACAATTTTAATTCGCAACTGGCCATTCTAGTGAACATGATATAGCAACTTGGAACATAATCGTCCCATGGTAGCAAAGAAAGTAATTCCTAAATTATAAGGATTAACGTAGAAATATAGGTTCATGACCTCTTCATCTTGTCAGATCCTGCATTCACCTATTGCAAAGAACCTTTATTATAAACAATTTAAAAACAAATGCCATTACAATTTCGTTTCATAATGTGAACTGTCTTCTAATGAAGCAAAATATAAGAGAGAAAAATAAAATAAAATTGCTTTCTCTCTGTAATCAATCAATGAACTATATATTTACTAAGTGACATAAAATGTATAAGAACTGTTTACAGTCAGTCAAGTACTGCAATCTTCAGATAGTTGGGGTTTGCACTGTTTACAGTCAGTCAGGTACTGCAATCTTCAGATAGTTGGGGTGTACAGTGTTCACAGTCAGTCAAATACTACAATCTTCAGATAGTTGGGGTGTGCACTGTTCACAGTCGGTCAACTACTACAATGTTCAGATAGTTGGGGTGTGCACTGTTCACAGTCAGCCAAATACTACAATCTTCAGATAGTTGGGGTGTACAGTGTTCACAGTCAGTCAGATACTACAATTTTCAGATAGTTGGGGTGTGCACTGTTCACAATCAGTCAAATACTACAATCTTCAGATAGTTGGGGTGTGCACTGTTCACAGTCAGTCAAATACTACAATCTTCAGATAGTTGGGGTGTACAGTGTTCACAGTCAGTCAAATACTACAATCTTCAAATAGTTGGGGAGTACAGTGTTCACAGTCAGTCAAATACAACAATCTTGAGATAGTTGGGGTGTACACTGTTCACAGTCAGTCAAATAATACAATGTTCAGATAGTTGGGGTGTGCACTGTTCACAGTCAGTCAAATACAACAATCTTCAGATAATTGGGGTGTACAGTGTTCACAGTCAGTCAAATACTTCAATGTTCAGATAGTTGGGGAGTGCACTGTTCACAGTCAGTCAAATACTACAAACTTCAGATAGTTGGGGTGTACAGTGTTCACAGTCAGTCAAATACTACAATCTTCAGATAGTTGGGGTGTGCA
>MJUT01044275.1:28780-39470 GCA_002080005.1 Gigantidas platifrons | reverse complement strand
TTAGGTTTTAATTGTTCTACTGTACTTTTCCTAGATACCGGAGTTGATATTGACGAAATACCGCTCGTAAGCGAATTGGATGGACTTATTGATGTTGTGATATTTTTTTGAGCGGGCTTCGTTGATAACTTGCTTACTGTTGTGTGAAGATTTTATATTGCATCCTACTGAATTTTGATTTTCTTATCTTTTATTACAATTTCATCTTGCAGGGATTTGTAATTGTGTTGTTCTCTTTTGAGACATGCCTTTAATTGAACAAACGGGTTTTCCAGTTCTGAGTTTATTTCTTTAAATTGTTTTGATTCTGTAGAAATTCGGTCAAATCTGTCATTTATATTTTTCATTTGTATTGAAATGTTGGCAATGTTGGTCGCTAATGGAGTCCAATTTCCATTTTCAGTTGCTTCTCCTGTTTCCTGTTCCGATTTTTCTACAATGGGTGTAGTAGTTGTTAATTCTTTATTCAATGAAATAATTTGTTTTAAATCGGTTTCAGAAGAATTTAGCGCTATAATGTCTCTTTGACCAATTAATGCTCTTAATTCTGCGTAATGTTTATTTTCCAGTCTAAACATGTACCAAGTCCTTTGACTAACATTGTTCCCGTGTTATTAATGGCAGCGCTTACATATTTACTTCCATTTTTGTATAGCGCAAATTGATAACCATGTTGTATTGGCCTTTCCTCCGAATCATAAATTTCAATCATCTTTTCACGGAAAGATTCTACATGTATCCATTTTTGTGTGTCTTCTGGGCGAGTATTTATTTTAACACTACACGGTTTTCGAAGTTCATTCCCATCATCTCCAAAACCTGTAAATTGTGTATGAACAATTATTTCCTCTTCACTGTTGATTTTGTTCATTTTCTTTAATCGTGATTGTGTATGATTTATCGTTAATATTATCTCGGAGTCGGATAATGATCCATTGAAAGTTTCATCTAGATCGCTCATATTATAAAATCCTCCTGTGTTTTCTGCCATTATATGCAAAGATTTTATTTTCAATTACATTTTGCGTATATGATTGACGTTATTTCGCGCCATTTAAAAAAAAATCGTGTCTATGGTGCGGCGTTGTAAACAATTTAATGATACAATAGCAATTTAATGGAATTAAAGTCAAATTAAGGTTTTAAATACGATGATCCTACCATGTAAGAATTTCAGATCCTTCAATATAAAATATATATCATTTCAATCCGATTTTTCCGAAAAAAATAATCTATGATGTGGCGTTGTACACAATTAAATGATGACATAGCATATTAATACACAATTAACGTCAAATTCAGGATTTAAATAAGGTGATCCTACCATAAACAAATTGCAGATCCTTCAATATCAACTTTATATTTTTTAATCCAATTTTTCCGAAATATAATAATTCGTTGACTAACAGCAACGCTTCAAAAAGTTTTTTTTTTTTTTTTTACAAAAGACACTATATAGAATAAAAATCAGTTGACTGTAGCACAATGTATATCCAAATAAATGTTTAAATAACTATATTACATCAAAAGAAATTCATTCTATGAGTTGTAAACACCAAAATGACAAAAAATCTGGAGTTCGAATTTTTTAAGCAACCATCAACAAATGTGACGTCGTGATCATCATGTACACTTATGTGATTGCTTGATTGGTGTTTAATGCAACTTTAACATTATTTAAGCTACATATCGCGACGTGAACAAATTATATGTTAACTTAGACGTCTTATATAATGTACTGTAGCTTGTTTTAAACAGTTAATAAGAAGACACCTGGAACCAACTACAGCACCTCTGCGATTCCTCGTAGCACACAAAACAACTACTGCACCTCTCTGTGATTCCACGTACCACGTACAAGAACTACAGCACCTCTCTGCGATTCCTCGTACCACACACAAGCACTACAGTGTAGACATGATTTTGAAGTTTATGAAGCTAAAAATAAGTTTTACTGGTTAAATTCAGACTGACGAAGTGAGGTGCTTTTACGGCCGGAGATCTGGGTGTCAGAAGTGGTGCCAAATCCTGAATTCTAGGGTTTCCAGACACTTAATTTGATCTTTCAAAAACATGTTGATTCATACTTTGAAAATAATTAATAAATACTGCAGATTTCTCTCTATAAAAGAGAAACATTATCTTCCCTATTTTTTAGGCTCATTCTCCGATAAAGTGTAAAATGATCAATTTAGATTTCCAGGACAATAAACAGCTTTAAAACGTTATCAAATCATTTTAATGTATTTAAAGTCTTGTACATCGTTCGGTCCGGATTTAAATACACCCTACTTTCATAGAGGTACCATGACACACTTTTTGTGTAGATCGATTGAAAGGTGGCCGATATGTGCAATTTAAATTTCACCGGTAGAAGAAAAACAAGCACATAAATATCTAAGCTCTAGGAAATGCTAGAAGTGAAATGACGAAAATGAAAAACAAATTATCAAGCGCACAGAAAGACAGAAAAATGGAGAAAAAGATATGAACGGTTGCATAGAAAGACGGTTATAAGTAACAAGGATAACAGAAAGCTAATGCAGATAGATGAATCCTTTCAAGTCGAAACGGTAACAGAAAGCAAATGCAGATAGATGAATCCTTTCGAGTCGAAACGGTAACAGAAAGCAAATGCAGATAGATGAATCCTTTCGAGTCGAATCGGAGACTAAAGTTGATCCACCCTCAACACCAAGATCCAAAACAATTCTTGAGTTGAGACAAATGGGGATTAGTCGAAAATCCCTTCCAAAGCAATTTTTTCAGAAATTAGTAGTGTCAAGCTCAATCATAGAGGAACTTAAAGAAGGTAAAGCAAAAACAATTCCGAATATGGGAAAAAGGTCATCGTATTCTAGGTTTTGGGAATTTTACTAAAAAATACCGTCTGAAAAATTATCTTGGAATCAGACAAACAAAGTCTCAGTCTAAAACTAGCTGTACAGAAACGTAAGCGACAACCGATACTAAAAGCAGAATTGACCAAGCATGTCACAGATTGTATGATCGTGATGATGTAGGTCGATGCATGTCTGGAAAGCAAGATGCCGAAAATGTAGAGGGAGGAAAGAAACAAATCAGAATTCGTAATGACTACTTAGCAAATATTCCTGAAAAACATTGCCTTGAAAAATCGCCGATGGATGACTTCTGGAAGATAGCGGTTAGTAACTTACCTACTGAGACCCTGGCTGATGACACCTGTTCTAAATCCAGTGAGAAGACAGCAACAGAGCTATAATGCCTCTCATATGAGTACGCGTAGTATTGTTGAGAGAAGTTATGGGGTTTTGAAGTCATGTTCTGTGTATCGATACAACTGGAGAAACATTTCCCTACATCCCAAGACAATGTTGTGATATTGTATTTGCAGTTGTATTTTTGCACAACATGTGTATAATGAATGGTATACCTCTATCTGCAGGATATGATAATGACTACCCAGATAATCGACATATAGCTAGAGAACAATACGGTGGCAATTTGAATGATGGAGCAAGACTGCGTGACAACTGATTACAGGAAGATTATAAATGTAATAAAATTGATCGCTTCGATTAGTATTCTTCATCAATGTAGTTGTCTCATGAACATTTAGCCATTATACGACTTGCATGGTCATTTCGTTAAAACTTTCAAATTCATAAGGGTTTTAGTGAAAAATAACACCACTTTATTACAAAATCTAGGCATTTTTCGATGGGGGATTGCCAACATGTATTCCCATCTGAGAAAGGGTCAAATTAAGTTTTGTAATATATAATTGACCTTTCTGCTGCTCTAAAACCAGCCTTTGACCATCAATTATTAGGCGTTCCTTTTCAACAGCAAATCTCTCTTGTTCAACTTTTAAGTCTATCCCTCTCAATATCGATGAGTGTTTGATCAGCAGATTATGAAACTGTAGAAGCTGCCGTTTTAGAGGACGAGACAAATTTAAAGCTGTTCGTGCTGTTGTTCAAGCTCCTGTTAGACGAACTTGCATTAATGTTTTCTGAAAGAAACAAAATCATGTCAGATTTGTTACAGACCGATAACTAACATTATACGATATACAATGTAGTGTCAGGGTTAAGGCAAATAAACACAAATGCAACATGTCTACATGCATTATATAGCTGGGTCAAGAAGGGGCCCAACAATAGAAATGTAAGGAAATAAATCGTAGGTTACACATTCATTGGTCTTGAGATTACAGTGCAATCACATTCATGTAATATTTATACCACGACTTTCCGAGTTAAACGGTTAAACAATCGAACGTGAAGCGTGATATTGTTTAACGTTTAACAAGGCAAGTCGAGGTATAAATGATATGTAACATCAACTCACAGAAATGTCATTTCTTAGTCATTGGTTATTGCATGCCTCACTCTATTGTTAAATCTACTCTCCAGATTTTTAAATCTATTGTTCAGGTCTGGACCGTGCATTATCAAATGTAGCTCATTGATTATTGCTTAGTTTTATTTAAAGTACTACAAAGGAAAAAGAAGCATTCATGTTACAAGTAATAATGTAGCAATAAGCGGTGGACTCGGACTGAAATTAATATATTCGCTGCTATTTCTATATTTCTTAAGCAAGATTGTTTTTGTCGCGTGAATATTGTCAAATTACATGACCTTATCATTATTTGATAGAAAAGGAATATTCAAGGCCATTTTCACACTTAATGTATTTAACTGAACATATGTATCCATCGGACATGTATCTTGCATACGTCTGGGAATGTATCTCGAACATGTATCTTATATATCATATACAACTTTTTAAAAACAATCTTTCCAGGCAGAAAAATAAACCCATTGCATACCATTCTCATTTGAGGAGTCTGAATCTCTTGTCTGGGATGCCATTCTCATTTGATGAGTCTGGATCTTTAATCTGGGATGTAAAGCTCACATATTCCATCATCGGGCATGTGTCCACGCCTCCTTCAATACCCTCTATAAGAGTTGTTCCTAATATTCCGACGATTTGTCTTGAAGGGGATGAGCTCATCAATTTGAGGTCCTCCGCCTGTTCGCCTTGCTTCTCGGCGTATCTGTGCAGCATATTTCTTTGTGTTACTCGTATAAGTAATCGATTTCTTCCTGACTTCTTCTGTTGTGCGAACATATTCCTTATTGATAAAGCTTCCTTCTAATACCAAAATAACGGTAGAATTGTATTTCATTAATGAATTCGAAACAACCAACGTAAGGTGGTCAGAGAAAAATTGATACGATTAAAATCCGTGAAATGATCCGATCAAAATTTGAAAGTTGTTTATATATGATACGATCAGAAGCTGAGAAAAGAATCACTTAAAGTTGAATTTTTGGTTCTGCTGTCTCCCGGTGCTCACTGCGGAACGTCCAATCGATGAGTTCGTTGCGGACTCTCAATAAGCATTTGGACTTCATTCTGTATTTGTATTGCAAATAGTACTTAAATATCCACAGATGGTTTTAGTTTTCTATTTCAGTGCTTTTACAATAACTAAATGACTATCATCTTTTTTGCCTTCCAATTCAAGCACACTGATGAGATGCTATATTATCGAAATTTTCGTATCAGCTGCATGCATAAACAAAAAGTAGTTGTTTTTGGTGGACACTTTCTTACTTTAAACTTGGATAACACCTTGTAATATTGCATTGAAGGTCAAATAATAATGTTAAACCATGGAAACAGACAGATTCCAATGCTACTATTGCCCACAAAATTACCATAAGAAATCATAGACAATTAAAAAGAGATGAGTTAGCCAATAAACTATGTCCCTCTTCATGCAGCCAGTCCAACTAACTCATTTTGAGAATATTTTATAAAAATCAAAATCCTGCAAATATGAACCCTTCATAATGTGTACCAACATCTACAAAATATAATAGATGTAGCTAAAAACCTGTAGGAGGTGAGAGTCAGACAGACCATGTATCTATATCCGGACGGATGGACGAACGGACATGGGTAAATTATTATACTCCCGACTTTTCGTCGCGGGACATTAAAAAAGAGGGTTGACAGAAGGCCCTGGAGTTGAGGTCGAGGACCGTGAGTTGGGTAGACAGGGCACGGGAATGAGAGGGCTGGAAATCAAGAGTTAAATAAAGGGACGAGAGTGCGACAAAATTAGAAAAACGGGAGTGAAACGGACGAAAGATGGATTTGGGTCCACCTGTTCAGCTTCTCGAGATTGGATTTCTTTGGTTGTTGTTTTTGCGATCTTATTCTAGTAAGTGTCTCCTTGAGACACTTTCCGTTTTCATTAACTATTCCACCAACTTGTGCTCTTTATGACATTTAGACAGAAAGTCCATTGAATCCAAATCATTTACCGGAATACACATATTGTAAGCTACAGGAAAACGAACATGTACAAGCACAGATTCAGTTTATCCCCATTTGTTAAAGAAAGGAATGCCTTGTAAGTTAACTGTTATTTTCGTTAATACGGCTCTATCTCGAATGACACAATTTCAAGGGATAAAATGACTGAAAGTGAGCATATAAACAAATTTTATTGAAAAATTTAGAACTCCCAATATAATTTTTATCGTGTCGTCGAACACTTTTTTATTGTATCATAAGCAAAAAATCATTTGATTTTAATCGTATCAATTTTTCTCTGACCACCTTACGTTGGTTGTTTCCAATTCCTTAATGAAATATAATTCGACCGTTATATTGGTACTAGAAGGAAGCTATATCAATAATCTATTACATCATATCAATCGATGCTCCGAAAATAATGTGCAAAGGGGTAATATTTGCGTAGAAATGTCGAAATATTTATTTTTTTACACATACTGTCATTTCATTTATCAAATGTATTCATGTAACGGAAATATAAGGTAATGAATGTTGTATGTATATTTTGTAATTTCTCAAATGCTCCCAGGTAGTAAAATAATGTTTTCAAAAATATTTTACCAAGATTGTCTTGGAGATATTCTGAAGATTTAAAAGCTATGGACGATACAAGGAAAAGATTGAAAAGAAGGATAAAGTCGTATTTAAAAAAAAAGTAGGAGATTACTCTATAGTCTATTCAGATTTTGAAGATAAGCATCTATCATTGTTTGACAATGATGGACTAGAATATTGGAATTGTTCCGACTGTGTTGTATATTTTGTTTTCATTTTATTCTTTCATGGTTAAATGTATATATTTAGCACGTCACATCTTTTGTCTGGAGAACTCTACTCCGATTCTCTTTCTTGCCTGTTGGCAATAGAGAGTTGTAAAACTCAAAACCCTTTTATTTTAAAAATTGTTGAAATTTATAAAAGCCTTGTTGCTATTGGTAAACATGTAATTTTTACATGGATCCCTAGTCATAAAGGTATCCATGGGAACACATTCGTTGACCGGGAAACCAAAAACGCATTGGATGATCCTGTATCCAATTGTTCTATTCGTTATACAGATATTAAACCTTTTATAGTGAAATATATTTTCAAACGTTGGCAAGATAGCTGGGACCAGTAAATTCATAGCAAATTACACGAAATGCATTCTCTAGTTGGCAAGACTCCTTGTTCTTACTTTCAAAATCGGAAGGAAAAGGTAGTGTTGACAAGATGTCGCATAGGTCATAGTAGACTTACTCATAGCTATTTGTTAAATAATGAGGAACGACCGGAATGTATTCTGTGTAATCTTAATTTCTCATTAAGACATATCTCGATTGATTGTGTGGATATTGCCGATGTTCTGCAGACATTCTACAATGCCAACAGTTTTTCTAATTTATTTACAAATGTCGCAGGCGACACAATTTTGCGATTTTTAAAAGAAATTAATTTATATGCAAAAATATAGTTATAAAACATATGTTCTAGATGTATGGTTTTTATATTTTTAATGTTTCTTTTATTTGTGCAACCCCCTCCCAGCAGTGGGTGTGCAGGGAGTAGAATAGGCACCAGGTTTCTCCGCCCTAGAGGCACTAATCCGCTAAACGGGGTCAAACCCGCGGAAATTCCGGGGTATAGAAATGGGACCGAGTGCTTCTTCGGCTTGAAGGGGCGTCCGTCGGTTGCGCGGGATGTATAAATTGACAACCAAACCCGTCCTTCGGATGAGACGTAAATAAAAGCGAGGTTTCGTGTTGAGAGATTGCCAGCCTCTTCACACGTTACATAACCCAGTGTAACAGCTCATTATGAGCATTATGCTCATGATGAGTGGTCCATAGGAGACCTGTTGTACTGGCAAAATTATCCGTCCCTACCCATTATATTTCCTTGTTTCGAGTCCCGTGGCGTTTAAATTATTTTCGTCCTGAATATAGCTGAATAATTGCTCGCTGGACGTTAAACATAAATCAATCAATCATTCGTGTAATGTGATGAATCTGCCTTTTTAAATATTTTTTGTGCGTTAAATGTGCTGTGATGATATTATATTGGTTTAGCTGTTAAAATAAGATTAAGAGTCATAAAGTGTGTGATTAATAACAAATTGATGATTTTTTCTCCTTTATATTTTACCTGTACGTAATGCTGCACATGTTTTTAAGTCTCACGGTCCATAACCCATCATTAGATTGGTAAACAACATAATTTGTATACGTTCATGGTGTCATAGTACAATTAAGTACAACGATGCCCAGACTTACTGAAGCTTTAAACTTGTACTATGTATGTTTATATGTTTAAGGTATTACACAATAGGAGAAATATTTCTTTGATTCTCAGATTACAAAGATTCAATGCTGTCAACAATATGTAACGTTTGATATTTTCTTAAATATAAATAACTTTTCATACACAATGCAAACCAGTTGTTGTATGTATCGGCGTGCCACATGTAATAATCATTACAGAAGCAAAAATCAAATGGCTTTAGTAAATGGTATTTTGGACATGTATGGCTAGACTGGTTTCTTTTAAATGTAAATTGTATATATCTCTGAATTTGTAATGTAGACTAATATGAGGACGATAATAATATTGGTCCAAGCAATTTACAAGTATTAGAGTGAGGGAGTATTGTTTAACCCCAAATGAACGATTGTTCAAATATATAATAATTTAGTATTTTATAGTGCTAGCTCATTGCAGCAACAGTCCACGGGTAGACAAGTCGCTCCTTTTGGACACATTATTCTGATTCCTAGCCAACCAATCTTATTCTTAAAAAAAACCTCCGAATGTATAGTATTTGATTGGACTCGAACAGGACTTAAACTCAGGATCTACCACTCTCAAGGAAAGCAAACTAACAGGATGTTTTCACCAGTGCCAGGTTTGAAGTTGTTGTCATCAATTGACGTATTACTAACATTACTTACTATTTACGTTATGTGTGTTTGTTTACTTATAGTGGTGTCCAACATATATTGCGTTGCGTATTTGTTTTTCTTATCATTGTCTTGTGTACCATATGTTGCCAGTTTTTCTGGATTGTCTATTTATGATTGGCCCTTCAGTATTCTCTAATATTGCTTTACACTATGTTCAGTGGTTACATATTTAGTTAAAATAATTTTAGAAGAAATGGCCAAATTGCATACATAGTCTACATATATTCTATTTCAGCCTGGCAATATATATCTAAAATTAAACTAGTAATTACAGATTCNCATAGTCTACATATATTCTATTTCAGCCTGGCAATATATATCTAAAATTAAACTAGTATATACGAGATTATAATACAGTGTGTGTGTGTGGGGGGGGGGGTTATCAAGGTACTCCTAATGAACTATTTACAGAAATACACATTGTTCGTTTTGTTGATATTGGTGAAATTGTTGCCCCATTGGTCAATCTGTATGTATAATAAAAGATTAAATTCGAGACTGGATTATAACTGTTATTTCTACCTTTATGTCTGAATACGGGACGAACTTGTACATATTAATTTACTTTGCTTCTTAACGCGTGACTGACTTATAACTGTCAGTTCTATCTATATATAGGTGTAAGTACGAAACTGGCTTGTAACTGAGAGTTGTGCATATGTGGATATAAATACAAGATTGACTTATAGCGGACACCTATTTTTATGTGGATATCAATAAAAGACTTTTCTATAGCTGACAATTGTATCTATTTAGGTATAAATACAAGACAGATTTTAGCTGACAATTATATATATGTAACTTTGTATACAAGACTGGTCTATAGCTGACAAGTGTATCTATGTAGGTTTAAATACAAGGTTGGCTTATAGCTGACTGTTGAATGTATGTGTGAGTATAAATACAATACTGACTTATAACCTACTGTTGAATGTATGTGTAAGTATAAATACAATACTGACTTATAACTGACTGTTGAATATATGTGTAGGTATAAATACAATACTGACTTATAGCTGACTGTTGAATGTATATGTAGGTATAAATACGATACTGACTTATAGCTGACTGTTGAATGTATGTGTAAATACAATACTGACTTATAGCCGACTGTTGAATGTATGTGTAGGTATAAATACAATACTGACTTATAGCTGACTGTTGAATGTATATGTAGGCATCAATACAATACTGACTTATAGCTGACTGTTGAATGTATGTGTAAATACAATACTGACTTATAGCCGACTGTTGAATGTATGTGTAAGAATAAATAAAATACTGACTTATAGCTGACTGTTGAATATATGTGTAAGTATAAATACAATATTGACTTATAGCTGACTGTTGAATATATGTGTAAGTATAAATACAATATTGACTTATAG
>MJUT01044260.1:70003-82246 GCA_002080005.1 Gigantidas platifrons | reverse complement strand
TATTTGCTGAATATTTTAAAACTTAATTATAGCTACTATTATTGATAAAAAATAAATTAAATAAAAGTAAGTGAACGTTAAATGTATAATAAAGGAAAAAATACATACCTGTAGATATCCCTTCGGAAAAAAATGTCGTAGAATTCTCTCCGGAAATGAATTTTGTAGATTTATCATTGTCAACAACTATTGTTGACATAGCATTTTCCTCAGTACTAATAATGAAATCTGAAAATTATGGCACTAGATCTTATTAACTAAAAATATGCAAAATACATTTATTCATAAGTTAAACAGAGATACCGAAAAGTCTCATTAACCACACTGAGAAACTGAACCACTGGTCTGCCAACATTAAGATTAAAAATGATAAAGAGAAGGGTCGGTGTTATGGTACCAGCTTCGATCCCAATACACTCCAATATACCAATATACCTCAGTCAGAGTATCTTTCGTTGTTCTCGCACCAACCTCTGCCAATGTCTCAAATAATTTAAATTTTTCGCCCAAGAGTATCGAAATAAAACAGAGAAAGATAGATATTTATGGTGTTTAACGCCACTTTCAACAATATTTCAGTTATATCGTGGCTGTCAGTTTTATTGGGGAGGAAACCGGAATGCCCGGAGAAAAACATCGACCTGTTGCAAGTCACTGAGAAACTTTATCACATAATGTTGTAACTTGCATACCTCGCCCTGGTCGAGATTCTAACTCACAACATCAGTAGTGATAATCACTGATTGCATACGCAATACCACCTACATGGTATTGATGAAGAACGTCAAAGCTTTAATCTTACAGAAATCTTGTAAAAGTTGAGAAGTTTACAGACGTTGATGTGAGACATGAAAAGAAAGATACCTCTGGTAGAGATTGGACATCCATGAGCAGGAGCCATAAGATCCACAGGCAGGACAGAAGTACGTCATAGCCTACTTACTAGCACTGTAAAACTCTGAGCGTGTTGGTCTGGGACAAAAGAGACATCAACATTATCTGACCAAATGTTACATTTTCTCGCCAAGATATTGCTGAAAATGCAATTTTGATGTTCAACAACAATCATTCACCGACTCACACGCTACATATTAAGTAAACAAAGATACCTTTATTTAGAAAACAAAAAAATGCACATTTCTCTATTTATTAAAATTACAGTTATATGTATTTATCAATACTTGCACGTGGTCATGTTTATGTTTTTGATTGAACACGTGTATTTATTTATAAATACATGTAATTATAGACAAGTAAAACCGGTGTCGTAAAATTTTTAGCTACCCATGAAAATTAGCTACTTCCGGTAGCTAATTTTCATACGGCGCTATACAAATTAGCTACCTATGAAAATTAGCTACTTGTAGCACAAACTTATAGGATTTGTCTCCCTTATTATGTTTACCAAAATACAAATTGTGTATTTCCAATGGAAGGACAAAATAAAAAACTGCATGTACATAAACAGGAAAAGAGTTACTGATTGACAAAGAGAGACATATAGATCTATATAAAATATAATAAACAATAAATGTAAGTGGTGTTCATAGTTGAAAAACAAGATGGTTACCTATATGGCTGTATAGCATGTGATTAAGTTACAAACTATCTTTTTTCAATTTACCATCGCGATGTATCATTTTTACAGCTATTAAAAAATAGATTGGTGGACTATTTATATTTTTAAGGTAGAATTTAATATTTATTCGATGTTCAAACTATACGTATAATTTCTTTAGCTTAATAAGATCATATCTGATAATGGAAATTCATTTGTTCCAAGTCCGAATTCAAATTTCGTGATAAAGCGTATTTTAATTGTATTATATATACTTATTGTATATATTAATTATTAATCACACTTTTATTATTGCTAACCATGTTACCCTCTTGAAATAAAGAAATTAACTCATTTACTTACTTATTGACGCTATCTTCTGAATTCAAGAAATAAATAAATTTATGTGGCATATTTTTTTAATAATAAAAGTTGGGAACTTTATCTATTACAATATTAACGAACTGGTAGCTATTAGATTAATTTCAATTCGAAACTGAAACTATTTGCACACTCTTGATGACAATCTCTTATCTGGATTTTGTAGAAATAGAGCCCTAAATCATCAATTTCCAACAGAATATAAATGTACCCAAAAAGTCGCTTTTTATGTCTCTTCTGAAGGATTGTGATTTGATTTGATTATTGGTGTTGATTTTATATATAACAGCTTCTTTCATCACATTGTGCATAAGATTTTGGTGTTATATAAATTTGAAAAATTGAAAAATATGACCTACCTAACTCAGATTTCAAATTTATTTAGCATGAAAGTTGAAACATTGAACTTAGAGCTCACCAAATTTGACCCACACCACTCTTAGAACAACGACGCAATTGGCACTGGAAGAATACACCCAAAGTTTCCGGTTACGGAGCATAGGTCATGCCTGTACCCTATAATAATTTTTGCAGGAGATCGTTTAATTCGTATTTTTTTTTTATCTTTTTGAAAAGAAACGAACACTTGCATATCTGAAAACGCATAATCAACTTTTAAATATATAAATAAATTAATATTTTCAAAATATGTGATGACAAAAATGGAGGTTTATTTTAACTTCGAAATTTCTCTCGGTAAGTATTATATCTTTTAAGTTTATTGCATTGAAAAGCTTTTAAAACTAGAGAAAAATATTAAGGATATTGAGAAGAGATTATAGACTTATCAATTTGGAGAGATGGTCGACCAAAGATTTGTCTGAATTGAGGTAATGGGAAAATTTCTAGAAGGTTCATTTCGTTACGGAACATGGGCATCTGGTAAGATATGTAAATCCTAAAAGAACAGGTTGTTGGTAACATGGTTACATTTAGTTGTAAATTAAAGCTATCTAGAACTATCTTATTTTATTTTCCATGAAAACAATGTTAATAACTCAAATTATTTTTCAACAAAAAAAAAATGTATCATTTTTGTTATCAATGAATAATTTTAATAAAAAAAAAGATTGAAAAACACTAAACTCTTCGAATTATATTCAATTCGGTTGTTTCGAATCATGTCAATTCCGACCACGTTCCGTCTTTTTCGTGTCTTGACGTCTGAACAAATAGGCAGGAGACTTCCGGTGTTTACGCTATTACTGTGACAACGTCAGCATATCATAGTCGTAGATGCGGTAGATTATAAGAAATTGTAATATGGAGACGCCAAGGAAACCGCTGAATAAATACTGGTGTTCGGTACCCCACTATCTGTCTTATATAAGAAATATATACATAAATGCAGATCGTTTTCCTTTCATGATGCTGACAGCCGCAAATAAAGAAAGAAAACAAATTTAATTTTAAAGAATTATTTGTCTCTGCGTTGAAGTCTTTGATACAAATAAAATAATTTAATGGATATATGTCTTTTACAGAAAATGTTAAGATATTTTTAACTTGAAAATCGAACGTTAAAACGGCACATATCGATTGGAGTTTTTATTGTGTACATTGACACCGAAAACCCAGGGCCTTTAGTTCCATCGAAATCACGTGATCTGGCAGACGAAAATAACAAAATTTTGACGGAATGGAAATGATTCGAAACAACCGAATTAAACGTCATATTTCTCTTATCGTGTATTATCTTGGTTGCTTTGTTCGAGTCTCTATTTAATTTAGTTATATGTCTCATATTTCTTCGAAAAAAATTTTGTTTTACAACGTAAACATATGTTCCGTAACGAATATCCTATGTTCCGTAACGTAAATTTGTAGATGTATCTGACAGTAATGAGTGTCAATGATAACATATTCGGTAAACATAATAAGTAATTCATTATAAAAAACTATCCCAGCAAAGATATTGGTGCATAGTTCAAGATAATTTACACGAGTCTTGAATGAAATGTGAAGTGTATATGCTTCCGTAACAACTGTTCTTACGTGACAGTATAATGCGGCTATTTTTTCTTCTAATATCAGTTCTTCTCAATACAACAAAGATGAACACAACACCAATTATTGAATGATTCATGCTTCAATAGTGCACAGTTATATTTTTCAAAAATATTGGAAAATGCTATGTTCCGTAACCGGATAAATTTTATGTGGTTTATTTTCTGTCTGCACCGATTTCAATCGTCATGTTGACCTTTCGGGATGCAATAAGTCTTCCTAAGTTTAATAATTGGCAAAAGTCGATATAAATCACCTAAACACAGAGAAAATGTTATAATTTGTTAAGCTACCTTTTTTCCTTCAAAATCTAGAATTGATAGATTTTACTTTGGTAATAGACGACGCATTACTATTGCATCATGGGAAACGGTGCTAATGGAAACTTTCTATAAATTATTCACGATGGAAACTCTTAACATTTGGCGTTCCTGAATTATGTTACGGGAAATGAAAGTTACGGAGCATAGAGAAAAATAGTTAAAAACAAACAAAAATTGTAAAATATAGAACAGAACTCATGGTTTTCGTTTTAAACCGGGTGAGGGAAATATGTAGCAATTTAAAATACACTTCGCTTTTCTCAAAAACAATCTAATTTCACAAAATCCTGGTTACGGAGGCATAGTCTGGTAAATCCGACATTTGATTTTTTTCATCATCTGATGTCTTCTTAACGTATTTGATTGAACATATGTAAGAGATGGCACTTTTTTTTAATGGAAATAACGTTAAAGTATGTAGACGAACAAAGAAACAAAGATTTCATGATTGATTTAGAACATTTCTGAGTGCTTTAGAAAATGTTACGGAACATAGTAGCGTTTCGGAGACAAACCAAATTTGCAAAATAAATAAAAAGTATGAGTGAAAGCTATACCTGGTCGAACTGATCTTGACAATAGGCCAGTACTTAAAGAGAAAACTGTATTTTTGTTAATGTAACCCGTGCATCAATTTATAATGGTCGAATCTTAATTACATTTTTTACTGGCGACATTGGTTTTCAGCGATTTTCAACAAGTTTCGATGTTAATAAAATAACAAATCATAACAGCCACAAGTATTTGAAAGTGGTAAATAATCTCTTCATGTATTTATAAATTCAAGAAAACCACCGTTCTACTTGAAACGAAGACTCGCGATTCTAAATATTTTTACGAATACAGGCGACTAACGTTTTTCAGGAATGGGTCAAATATCGGAGAATGGCTGTTACATGGTTTATTACTGAAATTTACAGTTCCTAAATAATGTAATTATTAATCAAACTAAGGTTCTTCTCCCTCAGACATAGGTTACCTTAGATAATTATAGCTATCCTGTGTAGACCCTCCTCCCTCAGACATAGGTGACCTTAGATAATTATGGCTATCCTGTGTAGACCCTCCTCCCTCAGACATAGGTTACCTTAGATAATTATGTCTATCCTGTGTTCACTCTTTGGTTTTATTGCTCCCAAAACTTTAAATTATTTGCTTTTCCAATCTTTCGATTTTGAGCGTACCTGATGAAGGTTATTCCAGAAACGCGTCGTGTGCACTAAATTTTTTATCTATGTTTTTAATAAAAAATCTAGATAAGGATGATGATATTACTGTTAGATACATATCATATAGCTGGATAAATATTAGATATATCTTCTGGTGTGATTTCTCCAAGGTCCACTCTGTGTATTGTACTTCTTATAAACTTATTGGCCAAGGCCTAGAAATATTGTACATAATAAATATCTTTATTTTTTTTATTTCTTTAAGCAAGAAATGGAAGCTAATATTGCATTTGCACTTTATTAGGATAGTGCTATCTGTATTTATTGTCACTTTTTGTAGTTTTTCATCTATTTTGTGACCAATAGACTTATTTGGGTGAGTAGGTTATGATGTTTAACATTTTGTGACCAATAGACTTATTTGGGTGAGTATGTTATGATGTTTAACATTTTGTGACCAATATGTTTATTTGGGTGAGTAGGTTATGGTGTTTAATACCCCTTTCAACAATATTTCAGTTATGTTGTGGCGGTTAGTTTTATTAGTGGAGGAAACCAGAGAAAACCACATACCTGCCGTAAGTCATTGACCAACTTTATCACATAATGTTGTATCGAGTACACCTCGCCATGAGCGGGATTTGAACTACCAACTTTAGTTAGGCTTAATTGGCAAAGAAACCTAGGACATATATATCATCAAGCATGTAAGGAGCTTTGAATTAGGCTATTTCTGCTCACATAATATGAATCCATGATCTAAAACTTCTCCATATAAGGAACTTTGAATTGGGCTATTTCTGCTCACATAACATGAATCCATGATATAAAACTGCTCCATATAAGGATCTTTGAATTGGGCTATTTCTGCTCACATAACATGAATCCATGATCTAAAACTTCTCCATATAAGGAACTTTTAATTGGGCTATTTCTGCTCCCATAACATGAATCCATGATCTAAAACTTCTCCATATAAGGAACTTTTAATTGGGCTATTTCTGCTCACATAACATGAATCAATGCTCTAAGACAGCTCCATATAAGGAACTTTGAATTAGGCTAGTTCTGCTCACATGATATGAATCCATGATCTAAAACCGCTCTATATAAGGAACTTTAAATTGGGCTATTTTTGCTCACATATCATAAATCAATGCTCTAAAACTGCTCCGTATCAGGAACTTTGAATTGGGCTATTTCTGCTCACATAATATAAATCCATCATCTAAAACTTCTCCATATAAGGAACTTTGAATTAGGCAATTTCTGCTCACATAACATGAATCAATATTCTAAAACTGCTCCATATAAGGAACTTTGAATTAGGCTATTTTTGCTCACATATCATGAATCAATGCTCTAAAACGGCTTCGTATCAGGAACTTTGAATTGGGATATTTCCGCTCACATAATATGAATCCATGATCTAAAGCTGCTCCATATAAGAAGCTTTGATTCAGGTTATTTCTAGATCTGCACACATATTATTACGAACCATATATGCAGAGAGAGGTGAGGTAAATATCCCATGGTAGCTGGATTTACATCAGCCTCTGTATTTAATGCCTATCAATGTTTAAGTTGTGTGTTTGATTCCCACCTCCGGCGATGCATATTTGTATAACTTTATGTGATAGTTTGCCATTGAATTGTGGCAGGAACATATATTTTTTACAACTTTATGTGAAAGTTTGCCATTGAATTGTGGAAGGAACATATATTTTTTTACAACTTTATGTGATAGTTTGCCAGTGAATTGTGACAGGAACATATATTTTTTCACAACTTTATGTGATAGTTTGCCAGTGAATTGTGGCAGGGACATAATTTTTTACAACTTTATGTGATAGTTTGCTAGTGAATTGCGGCAGGAACAAATATTTTTTACAACTTTATGTGATAGTTTGCTATTGAATTGTGACAGGAACATATCTTTTTACAACTGTATGTAATAGTTTGCCAGTGAATTGTGGCAGGGACATGTATTTTTTTACAACTTTATGCGATAGTTTTCCAATGAATTGCCCCAGGAACAAATATTTTTTACAACTTTATGTGATAATGTTTGCCAGTGAATTGTGGCAGGAACATATAGTTGTAAGATAAAGTTTGCCAGATAGTTGCAGCAGGAACATATACTTGATACATCATGCAATAGTTTGTCAATGAAATGTATTTCTTAATCAAATTAGTTCTGCAAAGTAGAAAGATGTCGGTCGACGCTAAATTAATTATCGTCTGGAAATCATTTACTTCGAACAGACGGACGGACGGACAAAGTGGCAACTTTATACACCCCCACACAATATTTCAGTGAGTATAAAAATGAGGTGTTCATAAAGGTTTAGGTCTAGGTTTATTGTGTTTAACGCCCCAATCAACAATATTTCAGTTATATTGTGGCAGTCAGTTTTATTAGTGGAGGAAACCGGAAGATCCTGACAAACATTATCACATGATGTTGTAACTTGTACACCTCGCCCTGATCGAGATTCGAACTTACAACATCAGTGGTGATAGGCACTGATTGCATACAAAATACCACTTACATGGTATTGATGAAGAACGTCAGAGACATATCGCAAGTTGCCACTTTGGGACGTCAGCTCTTCCCGGGAAGCGCGAATGTTTTAACCGTTAGTTACACTGATGCCCTGTCGGTCGGATCATATTCTTACCTAATCGTGGACACCTCTCAGCATTCAGAAGACAAATATAGACTGAGAACAAACGTGTTCCCCGAACCTGTACATTTGAGTTGATGTCTCTTCAAGATGTTCATTATACAGTGTACTTTTTTTAGCAGACCGCCATGATTATACGGTTCCATGTCATAAGTCCAGGCCATCTTTTAGATTATACGGTTCCATCTCATAAGTCCAGACCGCCTTTTTGACTATGCGGTTCCATGTCAGAAGTCCAGTCCGTCTTTTTGATTATACAGTTCCATGTCAAAAGTCCAGTCCATCTTTTAGATTATACAGTTCCATGTCAAAAGTACAGTCCGTCTTTTGGATTATACGGTTCCATGTCAAAAGTCCAGTCCGTCTTTTGGATTATATGGTTCCATGCCAAAAGTCCAGTTAGTCTTTTTGATTATACAGTTCCATGTCAAAAGTCCAGTCCATCTCTTAGATTATACAGTTCCATGTCAAAAGTACAGTCCGTCTTTTGGATTATACCGTTCCATGTCAAAAGTCCAGTCCGTCTTTTAGATTATATGGTTCCATGTCATAAGACCAGTTCGTCTTTAAGATTAGACGTTTCCATGTCAGAAATCCCATCCATCTTTTAGATTACACGGTCTGTGTCAGAAGTCCAGTCCGTCTTTTAGATTATTCGGTTCCGTGTCAAAAGTCCAGTCCGTGTTATAGATTATGCGGTTTCATTTCAGAAGTCCAGTCCGTTTTTTAAATTAGACGTTCCATGTCAAAAGTCCAGTCCATCTTTTAGATTATACGGTTCCATGTCAGAATTACAGTTCGTCTTTTGGATTAGACGGTTCCATGCCAAAAGCCCAGTCCGTCTTTTAAATTATATGGTTCCATGTCAAAAGTCCAGTTCGTATTTTAGATTATACGGTTCCATGTCAAAAGTATAGTCCGTCTTTTAAATTATACGGTTCCATGTCATAAGTCCAGTCCGTCTTTAAGATTATACGGTTCCATGTCAGAAGTCCCATCCGTCTTTTAGATTAACCGGTCCGTGTCAGAAGTCCAGACCGTCTCTTAGATTATTTGGTTCCGTGTCAGAAGTCCAGTTCGTGTTTTAGATTATACGGTTCCATGTCAGAAGTCCAGTCCGAGTTTTAGATTATACCGTTTCATGTCAGAAGTCCAGTCCGTCTATTAGGTTATACGGTTCCATTTCAGAAGTCCAGTCCGACTTAAAATAGCACAATATACATCCCTACCTGTAGGAACAGAAGGCATTGTAAGTTATTTTATTAGTTTATTAATTTTTATATTATTATCATTTTGTTTGCTTATAAAGTATGAAATTGACAATTTTTGTGTATATTTCAGTTAAATATCGTCTTAGTTTTTTTGCTTTTATTTTAGGTCTTTAATCAAACAGTTCGCAGACAACTTGGACCAGAGGAACAAGGTCTTCCATCTCCACAGCAAACGGACCCACCCCGTTTAAGCATGATATATCTATATTTATTTATTTATTTTCTGAAACACGGGCATCTTAATAGATTTTTTTTTACTTCAAATATATGTATATACAAAAAGTAATTTAACAATCACCCAGTAAACATGTTAGGGACCGACCATTTAACTTCCAGGGGAGGTTATGTTTTTTTTCCATTCAGAACAAAATTTTCGGACAAAACAATAATTTGTTATTGTTGTTCCGCCCCCTGGAAGCTAAATGGTCCCTCCCTTGCATATGTATTTGTTTATTTCCTGTATATTATTTCGGTTTTATAAACATGACTGTTCTCCGAAAAAATGTCATAAAAGGTAAGGATGACTTTATTTTGCGATTCCTTGACACAAAGATATAAATCATTAGTAACTCCTAATGTCAAATTATAATAATAATAATAATAATTACAACAGTTTCCTTTTTCTTAATAGCTAAATATATTCTCTACTTTTATTTGTAACGGTTCTTTTACCTTTCTTTACAGACCATACAGTGGGTGGATCCGGATATTGACCAGGTCAGAGCAGAAATGGAAGGACTTAAATCAGGAAACAGGAACTAATATATAAGACCTGAAGTTGTGTATCTCAGGCCAGAATTAAAAATAAAATATACTCACTGGATATTTTTGTAAATTATTTTCGAATTCAATGATTTCATTGTGTTATTGGATATGCAATCAAACCTGTATTAAGAGGTCACCCTTGGGGCAACGATAAAGTGGCCTTTTAAGAAGGTGACCTCTTAAAAGAGGTTCAATTCATATGAAATTGTCTATGACAGAAAAAAATTAAGTGACCTCTTAATAGAGGTGACAACATGGGCAGGTTTAACTGTATATTCATCAAGGTATGTAGAGGGTAGTGGATTGATTCTTCATTAAGGTATATAGAGGGTAGTGGCTTGTTTCTTCATCAAGGTATATAGAGGGTACTGGAATGTTTCTTCATCAAGGTATGTAGAGGGTAGTGGATTGTTTCTTCATCAAGGTATGTAGAGGGTAGTGGATTGTTTCTTCATCAATGTATGTAGGGGGTAGTGGATTGTTTCTTCATCAAGGTATATAGAGGGTACTGGAGTGTTTCTTCATCAAGGGATGTAGAGGGTAGTGGGTTGCTTCTTCATCAAGGTATGTAGAGGGTAGTGGATTGTTTCTTCATCAAGGTATGTAGAGGGTAGTGGGGTGTTTCTTCATCAAGGTATGTAGAGGGTAGTGGATTGTTTCTTCATCAAGGTATGTAGGGGCTAGTGGATTCTTTCTTCATCAAGGTATATAGAGGGTAGTGGATTCTTTCTTCATCAAGGTATATAAAGGGTAGTGGATTGTTTCTTCATCAATGTATGTAGGGGGTAGTGGATTATTTCTTCATCAAGGTATATAGAGGGTAGTGGATTGTTTCTTCATCAAGTTATGCAGAGGGTAGTGCATTGTTTCTTCATCAAGGTATATAGAGGGTAGTGGATTGTTTCTTCATCAAGGTATGTAGAGGGCAGTGGATTTTTTCCTCATCAAGGTATGTAGAGGGTAGTTAGGTGTTTCTTCATCAAGGTATGTAGAGGGTAGTGGGGTGTTTCTTCATCAAGATATGTAGAGGGTAGTGGATTGGTTCTTCATCAAGGTATGTAGGGGGTAGTGGATTGTTTCTTCATCAAGGTATATAGAGGGTAGTGTAGTGTTTCGTCATCAAAATATATAAAAATATATAGAGGGTAGTGGATTGTTTCTTCATCAAGGTATATAGAAAGTAGTGGATTGTTTCTTCATCAGGATATATAGAGGGTAGTGGATTATTTCTTCATCAATGTATGTAGAGGGTAGTGGATTGTTTGTTCATCAAGGTATATAGAGGGTAGTGGATTTTTTCTTCATCAAGGTATGTAGGGGGTAGTGAATTGTTTCTTCATCAAGGTATATAGAGGGTAGTGGATTGTTTCTTCATCAAGGTATATAGAGGGTAGTGGATTGTTTCTTCATCAAGGTATATAGAGGGTAGTGGATTGTTTCTTCATCGAGGTATGTAGAGGGCAGTGGATTGTTTCCTCATCAATGTATGTAGAGGGTAGTTAAGTGTTTCGTCATCAAGGTATGCAGAGGGTAGTGGAGTGTTTCTTCATCAAGGTATATAGAGGGTAGTGGATTGTTTCTTCATCAAGGTATGTAGGGGGTAGTGGATTGTTTCTTCATCAAGGTATATAGAGGGTAGTGTAGTGCTTCGTCATCAAGATATATAGAGGGTAGTGGATTGTTTCTTCATCAAGGTATATAGGGAGTAGTGGATTGTTTCTTCATCAGGGTATATAGAGGGTAGAGGATTATTTCTTCATCAATGTATGTAGAGGGTAGTGGATTGTTTGTTCATCAAGGTATATAGAGGATAGTGGATTTTTTCTTCATCAAGGTATGTAGGGGGTAGTGGATTGTTTCTTCATCAAGGTATGTAGGGGTAGTGGATTGTTTCTTCATCAAGGTATATAGAGGGTAGTGGATTGTTTCTTCATCAAGGTATGTAGAGGGTAGTGGATTGTTTCTTCATCAAGGTACGTAGACGGTAGTGGATTGTTTCTTCATCAAGTTATATAGAGGGTAGTGGATTGTTTCTTCTTCAAGGTATATAGAGGGTAGTGGATTGTTTCTTCATCAAGGTAT
>MJUT01044260.1:49870-63346 GCA_002080005.1 Gigantidas platifrons | reverse complement strand
TATATATATATATATAGTTTGAATGATATAATGGGAATAAGGCGCATTAAATGTAACCGAAGCGAGTAGGTGTATGATTTTAAACGTTTCAGGGTTTCTTGCCTTGTGGATAATTAGTATAGATATAGGGTCGAAACATGTAAGTTGCTGTTAACATAAGATTGTATGAATATAGACATGAACAAGTTAAAATGAGGAAAAAGAGTTGAATTATAAAAGAAATAACGAAATTTTATTGAAAATATATATGTACACAAAAAGTTAAAAAGGGGGGGAGGGTAGTACCATGCCACGAGCGCCTGTGTGTACATTGAGAGGGGTGCGCGCAACACTTGAAGGCAATAATTTATTTATATACATAACTGGAAAGATAACTATGTGTAACGAGTGAGTCGATGAATGGTTGTTGTTTAACACCAAAAGTGCATTTTCAGCAATATCTTGGCGAGAAAATGTAACGTTTGGTCAGATAATGTTGATGTCTGTTTTGTTCCAGACCAACACACTTAGATTTTTACAGTGCTAGTTAGTTGGCTGAGGCGTACTTCTGTCCTGCCTGTGGATCTTCTGGCTCCTGCTCATGGATGTCCAGTCTCTACCAGAGTTATCTTTCTTTTCAGGTCTCACATCAACGTCTGTCAAGTTCTCAACTTTTACAAGATTCCTGCAAAACTAAAACTTAATTTATCCAAGCAAAGTACTCAGTAAAGTAGCATCCTAAGCTCAAAATTCAAACATTTTCGGTGACCTATTCTGATTTTGACTATTCTGTTTAGGCCTTTTGGTTTTGTTGCTCCCACAGATTCTTAAATTATTTGGCTTTCCAATCTTTTGACTTTGAGTATACCTGACATAGGTTATTCCAGAAACGCGATGTGCGCACTAAATTTGATTCGAACTCACAACATTAGTGGTGATAGGCACTGATTGAATAGGTAGCAATATATGAGTGAAAATCTTAAAATTCTGGAAAACTGAGCTATCGTATGCACAAAACAAGAAGAGAGGCGATAAGGAACGTCTTTAAGGAATTGATATATGTCCTACTTTGAATGATATAATGGGAATAAGGCGCATTAAATGTTACCGAAGCTAGCAGGTGTACGATTTTAAACGTTTGGGAGTTTCTTGCCTTGTGGATAATTAGTATACGTAAATAGGGTCGAAACATGTAAGTTGCTGTTAACATAAGATTGTATGAATATTGACACGAACAAGATAAAATGTGGAAAAAAGAGTTAAAATTATAAAAGAAATAAAGACATTTTATTGAAAAAAATATGTAAATATATGTTAACAAAAAGTTAAGTGGGGGTGGGGGTAATTTCGTGCCACGAGCGCCTGCGCGTACACAGTATGAGTGGGTATCTAGTTTCATGTTATCATTTTTAGTCTAGTACACATTTACATACATTTTATTTTGTATTTTTTACGAACGATTAAAGACGGTCTTCATGGTGCCATCAGTGAAATAAAAACACAGTATATTACTATACCGGGGACAGCTGTGCTATCATGTCCATACGAAAACAATTCACCTCTAAGATGGCTACGAAGAGATTCCATCATATCCCAGGGTTCGATAATTCATCCGGATTTTATAGGAAGGGAAAGGTTTAGAGTCATCAAAAAACCAGAAGACAGACAATATGAGTTGGAGATATTAAAAACGACAGAAGAAGACCTTGGTTTATATGTATGTCAGGCACAACTCGACTCAGTTATTACTGAAACTAGAGTTATATTGAAACTGGCAGGTAAACTCATATAATTTCAGTCAGGTGATGTTTAACAAAGGTTTTGCGTCTCATCGCTGCCCAAAATGAAAAAAAAAACAAACATGATACATTAACATTCGTAAATAGTACATAACACATGAATTAATAAGATCAAACACAAATGCATGAAATTAAGTAAGAGGGTGGGCACATCTTGTACACTAGGAATCTAGGACAGTCCACTATTTAAAGCTCGTGAGAATTAGATATGGTTATAACGAAAATAGTATATATTGTCTAATTTAGACAGCAGACGATCGACAGCCCGATATTTGAGAGGGGTGCGCGCAACACTTGAAGGCAATAATTCATTTATATACATAACTGGAAAGGTAACTATGTGTGACAAGTCCTTGAGGTTTGTAATAGTGATGTTTTTAAATACAGATAACTGTATTTTTGATAAATAGAGAAATGTGCATTTTTCTGTTTTCTAAATAAAGGTATCTTTGTTTACTTAATATGTAACGAGTGAGTCGGTGAATGATTGTTGCTTAACACCAAAAGTGTATGTTCAGCTATATCTTGGTGAGAAAATGTAACTTTTTGCCAGATAATGTTGATGTCTGTTTTTTACCAGACCAACAACACACTTAGATTTTTACAATGCTAGTTAGTAGGCTATGGCGTACGTTTGCCCCGTCTGTGGATCTTCTGGCTCCTGCTCATGGATATCCAATCTCTACCATAGTTATCTTTCTTTTGAGGTCTCACATCAACGTCTGTCAACTTCGCAACTTTCACAAGATTCCTGTAAGACTAAAACTTAATTTATCCAAGCAAAGTATTCAGTAAAGTAGCATCCTAAGCTCAAAATTCAAACATTTTCTCAGACATAGGTGACCTAAACTGATATTGACTATTCTGTTTAGGCCTTTTGGTTTTGTTGTTATCTACACTTTTGACTTTGAGTATACCTGACATAGGTTATTCCAGAAACGCGCCGTGCGAACTAAATTTGATATCTACGTTTTTATCTATTTATCTTACAATAATTATCACTGATTTCAATTAATTCTAGATTGTTACTTTAAAATTTATGGTATTCCAAGTAATCACATAAAATATAACCATGGTTTATGTCGATACTCGTGTGTGAAAAGTTGAATTATTTGAGACATTGACAGAGGTTGGTGCGAGAACAAGGAACGATAACTCTGACTTTATCATTTTAAGTCATCTTAATGTTGGCAGACCAGTGGTTCAGTTTCTCAGTGTGGTTAGTGAGACTTTTCGGTATCTCTGTTTGCTTATATATAAATGTATTTTGCATATTTTTAGTTAGTAAGATCTAGTTCCATAATTTTCAGATTTCATTATTAGTACTGAGGAAAATGTTATGTCAACAATATTTGTGGACAATGATACGACATTTGTTTCCGATGGGATATCTACAGGTATTTAATTTTTCCTTTATTATACATTTAACGTACACTTATTTTGTTTTTAATCGATTTCTGATCAATAATAGTAGCTGTAATTAAGTTTTAAATATTCAGCAAATATATTACCGGGTATTTTATAATACTCGTACATCAATTAAAGGAACAAATTCGTCTTTATCTGTGCCAAGCCTATCGACTAATCCCTCGCCCCAATGACAATTTTTTTCCAGTTTATGCTAACCGTGGCTTTATATATGCACCACAGTGTACATGAGACCATCCTTCGTAATCTGTTAAACATATGATCTTAACCGAATGGAAAATCAAGAGACTGGCAGCATTGGGTACACAAAACACATGACACATGACACATGACATGCAACACGGATCCCACCACAAATTACCGGGAGTAAATATAAGACATGAGCCTCCTAAAAACAACTGGAGGTAAAGACGTGTGCACAGAAAACCTCGTAAACACGTTCATTTTCAGCAAAATATATTGGCTGGGCGAATTCAAAAAAAAAAATAAGTGGTCTGCAAAATAGACGAATAAAGCTCCTACTTATGACTGTGCTTTCAATTTAATATATGCAAAAGTTCATCAAAATTAACAAAACAATATTCAAGATAATAATCTCTCACTCATTCAACATAAAACAAGACCACGACATATAACGTTGCAAAGACCAAAGTCCTGGCTAGGCGCATCCTCTGAAGTCAATTAAATATTATAGCATCTTGATACGCTAGTACGAGTTGATCTTCACTGTTTTTCTTTAATTTAAGGACAAGTGGTTGTTTCATGTACTTCTATTGAACATTTGTAGCAAATATTTCTAACATTATCCAAAGAAACATGTCTTTTTTACTACAGGATTATCTTTTCGTGAAAAGTTCTTCTATGGACTGTTGGCAGCTGGACTTGCTTTAGTGCTGTTTTTGTCTGTATTGTGCTACTTCTGCCTAAATCGTAAATGCAAAAAAGAAAGTAGTCCGATTACGAAAGAGAGTCCGACAAGCCCATTACAAATAATGGAAGAAAATGTTCCGAATGACAATCAAAGAATATCATTAGTAGAAATGGATGAAATATCTTTGTATGAATCAATTAATGAAAATCAAATGCTTTCTAATTTGGCTCTTGCTATGCAATCCAATGGGAGAACTGTAGCTTGTCAGTTGAAACGATCGCAGTCGACTAGTTCAACTACTTCCTCGGAAAAATTATATTCCGAAATTGCAGACGACAATGCTTACCTTAATCCATATCAGCCAATGAAATCTGACAGGGAATCACGCAATTTGCATAAATATTCCACAACATCTAACACAGACAAATCTTTACAAAAAACACAGCGTGACGATGTGGATGAAGTTACCATAGCAAATCAAAATGCATCATCAACACTTTTGGAAGCAGATGTTGTCAATTTATCGGATCATGAAAGCTCATCAGATGATGACGCGGATGGAATAATTGATAAAGGTGATGAATATCTTCATCCTTATGTGTCTTTAGACTCGAATGACATGGAAAGTCTAAAAAAGAACAGCTATACAACAATAAAAAAATACAAAGATAATATGAGCTCTAAAATTGATTGCTCAACAGACAATGAGGACGAAGTCATGTGTGAAGATGGATACCTTCATCCTGATGTTCCATTAATGATCAATTGTATGGAGTATCTACACAGTTATAGCTCACCAATAAATCATGATCAATTAATGAAGAATAACAAATCTTTAACAAGCTCACCGTGCGATGATATGGATAAAGAACCCATTGCAGAACAAAAAACAAAAGATTCTGTAGGAAAAGAAAATGCTATGCATTTGTCGGATCATGAAAGTAGCAAGTCTGATGGTGACACCGATGCCATGTGAGGAAATGGGGATGGATATCTTCATCCTTATGTTCCTCCAATGATAAATTGCATGGACTATTTACATATACAGTTATAGCTCACCTGTTATTAATAACTCACTTGTTATTAATAGCTCACTCGTTATTAATAGCTCACCCATTATCAATGAAGATTAATTAATGAAGACGAAATCTTCAAAGTTGAAGGACAATGAACATTGTGACAGTGTAATGCATATACCCAATGATGAGGATTATACAGATGGTTTGAGTTCGAACACAATATCCAGTTAACTTGCGGTTTCTGTCGGAACATTTAGTCAAACTCATTGAACTTGTATTATAACATCAGTACTTAAATTATAATACTCCAAACTGTAATCTGGATTAAAAGAAAACAATATCTAGGCTTCTTGTAGAGAAATACTATTCATGGTTGTTTTATGGTGTTTAATGCCACTTTCAACAATATCAATTATATGGTGGCAGTCATGCGTGCAGTTTTATTGGTTGAGGAAACTGAAGTACCCGGAGAAAACTACCGACCTGTTGCAAGTCACTGAAAAACTTTATCACATTATGTTGTATCGAGTACACCTCGCCACGAAAGGGTTCGAACTCACAACTTTAGTGGTGATAGGCACTGATTGCACAGGTAGTTGAAAACCTAACTACCTTACAATCACAACCACGATGGGCCTAACAGTAACTTTGAAGTCCAGTTTTGACTGCTGATAGAATGAATCTAAATACCAACTGGAAAGAGATTTCATGGAGCATTTGGCAGACCTGGAAATATACTGATATCCGTACAGACACTTATGCATGCATATTTATAAAATATGCCTACTCTTTTTTCTTAAATCTGTAAAAGTCGTCCTTAACGTGAAGGGCTGTGGTGCTCTCCAAACATTTTTTCTTATTTTCAATTTTCTTAAATTTGCATAGAAGTTACTCCTAGCTGCAAGAGGTTACTTTCACTTTAATTTCGTCACTTTCACCTGAATCTGATATAAATTTTTTGCCTGTAAAGAAAAAAAATATATTTAAGAATAAATTAAATCATATACATATGCAAGTTTAAATAAGCACTGATTGCAATTTCTTTTCGGTTCATGAAGGAATAAGCTCAATCAGGTTGTACATACAGTGTATCCCGCGTAGCGGGTTACGCAAGGGTGTGTACAGCATGATTGAGGTTTTTTCGAATGAACCGAACAAATAATTTCGATCAATCCTTATAAATTAATTCAAAGTATTTTATGATATTGGAAAATATATTTATTTTTTTTCAAAATAAGGCAAATAATCGGAAATAAATTTAAATAACCCCACAGGTGCCTCATTTAAAGAAAATCACCTGATGACAACGGCACGCGACGCCTTGAGAACGACGTCTATTTTTAGATTCCGTTTTAAACCAATCAAAATACGTATAAAATTGCATGTAAAATTAATTAATTTGGTATTATCGTTTGACAGATTACTGTTAAACAGAAATACATTAATTTGTACAAAGTGTAAGTAGTGTTGCTTGCTAATTAAAGTGATTTTATCCATATTTGAACCTGATGTATGTCTTTAGCCAACATTATAAATTGATTAAAATGTAATTTCTATGGAACCACATCGGCGGTGTAATGGTTAGTGAGCTCGCCTCGTGTGTGGTAGATCGTGGGTTCGAGCCTAGTTGTTACTTCTCCGCTAAGCACGCAACATTAAGGAGAAAGAGCAAAGACTGATTGGCTCAGAACCAGGATAATGTGTTTGAGTGGGGCGACATGTCTATCTCTGAACCAGGATAATGTGTTTGAGTGGGGCGACATGTCTATCCGCGGACTGTTGTTTCAGTGAACTAGCACTATAAAAATCCAACTAAGCGTGTTCGTCTAGTACAAAGTGGACATCATAATCATTTCATTGAAAATGAAACTTGTTTTTGCCATGATATAGCTGAAAAATTGCCGAGTTGGCGTTAAATAACAATCACTCACTCATTTTTATGGGAACCAAACATTGATGTCAATCAGGTTTGTAGCTTCTATGAAAAATATATTTTCCTGCAGTGGTGACCATCTTAGATTTCTTCTCCATACAAAATATAAGAGTTCGTAAAGGACCTTTCTAGGAACATTCCAGCCAAGATTGCATTAAAATATGCTTAGTGGTTTCAAAGTGAAATACAATGTAAAGCTAAATCATTTGGGTCTATGCTAAATCGTGTCCCTACATGGCAGCCATATTGGATTTTATGATCCAAATAGAAAACGTAAACTTTGTACAGGACTGTACAATGAAAAATCCACTCGCATCTGATTTCATATTGTACATACATGTATATGTTACATATGAGATCTCCAATATGAATAGGTACCGACTTGATCATGGTCATAATGTAGTTGGATTTGTGCAATCAGTGCCTATCACCACTAAAGTTGTGAATTCAGACCCTGTTCATGGCAAGGTGTACTGGATATAACATTATGTGAGAAAGTTTGTAAGTGACTTGTGACAGGTCGATGGTTTTCTCCGGTTTTCTCAACCAATAAAACTGACCTCCACAATATAATTGAATTATTGTTGAAAGTGGCATTAAACACCATAAACCAAACAACCAACAATGAATAACAAATGTAACACCAGCTACATCAACCATAAATATGCATAAGAAACTGAGATGCTTGTAAAACATAAAGCATCTGAATAGATGTGAATGAAATGCAAAGAGTGCAAATGAACATTACATCATAACATATAGAATAAGAGTACCAGTAGTTATGAAGATCGAAACAGAAATTGTCTCCAGTATCACAGTGTGTCCAGTAAAACAAGCTGTGATACTAGTGATGATGTATGTCAAGACATTCAAAACTGCCGTCATTGTTTTTATCGGTAACATCATAATGTGTTTAAAATTTTAAACTTATAAATTGAAATGTAGAACATCAATAAAAGCGATGTTCCTTTCCTTTAATTTGTGTCTAGGTGTAATGTTGGATGGTCTCTCATGTTCATCTACATCAATATTCGTTATTACTCTCAGAATTATACGGTATATCCAATTAACATAAAATCTACAAGATGTACATGTATTGCTACAGTTGCCCATGTGGGTTACGATATTTCTCCACTCTCGAGAGCTAAATTTAAAATATTAACCACTCGCCTGACGGCTTGTAGTTAAACTTTCAATTTAAGTCTCTTGAGTGGAGAAATATCGTAACCCACGGGCAACTGAAGGAGAATCTATATATATCCAAACCTGACGTTCATTTAGCATAAAATCTACAAGATGTACATGTATTGCTACAGAAAGACATAACTGGATGACATCTTCATCAAGGAATTTGTCAATTCATAGCATAAATTAAAACATATACAATCTAAATGAAAACTAGAGGCTCACCTGGATCGCTAATCTTAATATGTCTATCATTGGGTCCATACCTCTGATGGTGGACTATTAATCCCCGAGGGTATCTGTCAAGTAGTCAGTGCTTCGACACTGACCAGCCATTCTCCAGTATTTAACTCATTATAAATTTGAAAAATTGAAAAATATGACCTACCTAACTCAGTTTTCAAATTTATTTAGAATGAAAGTTGAAACATTGAACTTAGAGCTCACCAAATTTGACCCACACCACTCTTAGAACAACGACGCAATTGGCACTGGAAGAATACACCCAAAGTTTCCGGTTACGGAGCATAGGTCATGCCTGTAGCCTATAATATTTTTTGTAGGAGATCGTTTAATTCGTATTTTTTTTTCTTTTTGAAAAGAAACGAACACTTGCATATCTGAAAACGCATAATAAACTTTTAAATATATAAATAAATCAATATTTTTAAAATATGTGATGACAAGAATGGAGGTTTATTTTAACTTCGAAATTTCTCTCGGAAAGTATTATATCTTTTAAGTTTATTGCATTGAAAAGCTTTTAAAACTAGAGAAAAATATTAAGGATATTGAGAAGAGATAATAGACTTATCAATTTGGAGAGATGGTCGACCAAAGATTTGTCGGAATTGAGGTAAGGGTAAAATTTCTAGAAGGTTCATTTCGTTACGGAACATGGGCATCTGGTAAGATATGTAAATCCTAAAGGAACAGGTTGTTGGTAACATGGTTACATTTAGTTGTAAATTAAAGCTATCTAGAACTATCTTATTTTATTTTCCATGAAAACAATGTTAATAACTCAAATTATTTTTCAACAAGAAAAAAATGTATCATTTTTGCTATCAATGAATAATTTTAATAAAAAAGAAGATTGAAAAACACTAAACTCTTCGAATTATATGCAATTCGGTTGTTTCGAATCATGTCAATTCCGACCACGTTCCGTCTTTTTCGTGTCTTGACGTCTGAACAAATAGGCAGGCGACTTCCGGTGTTTACCCTATTACTGTGACAACGTCAGCATATCATAGTCGTAGATGCGGTAGATTATAAGTAATTGTAATATGGAGACGCCAAGGAAACCGCTGAATAAATACTGGTGTTCGGTACCCCACTATCTGTCTTATATAAGAAATATATACATAAAGGCAGATCGTTTTCCTTTCATGATGCTGACAGCCGCAAATAAAGAAAGAAAACAAATTTAATTTTAAAGAATTATTTGTCTCTGCGTTGAAGTCTTTGATACAAATAAAATAATTTAATGGATATATGTCTTTTACAAAAAATATTAAGATATTTTTAACTTGAGAATCGAACGTTAAAACGGCACATATCGACTGGAGTTTTTGTTGTGTACATTGACACCGGAAACTCAGGGCCTTTAGTTCCATCGAAATCACGTGATCTGGCAGACGAAAATAACAAAATTTTGACGGAATGGAAATGATTCGAAACAACCAAATTAAACGTCATATTTCTCTTATCGTGTATTTTCTTGGTTGCTTTGTTCGAGTCTCTATTTAATTTAGTCATATGTCTCATATTTCTTCGAATAATTTATGTTTTACAACGTAAAAATAACAACATATGTTCGTAACGAACATCCTATATTCCGTAACGTACATTTGTAGATGTATCTGACAGTAATGAATGTCAATGATAACATATTAGGTAAACATAATAAGTAATTCATTATACAAAACTATCCCAGCAAAGATATTGGTGCATAGTTCAAGATAATTTACACGAGTCTTGAATGAAATGTGAAATGTATATGCTTCCGTAACAACTGTTCTTACGTGACAGTATAATGCGGCTATTTTTTCTTCTAATATCAGTTCTTCTCAATACAACAAAGATCAACACAACATCAATTATTGAATGATTCATGCTTCAATAGTGTACAGTTATATTTTTCTAAAATATTTGAAAATGCTATGTTCCGTAACCGGATAAATTTTATGTGGTTTATTTTGTGTATGCACCGATTTCAATCGTCATGTTGACCTTTCGGGATGCAATAAGTCTTCCTAAGTTCAATAATTAGCAAAAGTCGATATAAATCACCTAAACACAGAGAAAATGTTATAATTTGTTAAGCTACCTTTTTTCCTTCAAAATCTAGAATTGATAGATTTTACTTTGGTAACAGACGACGCATTACTATTGCATCATCGGAAACGGTGCTAATGGAAACTTTCTATAATTTTTCACGATGGAAACTCTTAACATTTGGGGTTCCTGAATTATGTTACGGAAAATGAAAGTTACGGAGCATAGAGAAAAATAGTTAAAAACAAACAAAAATTGTAAAATATAGAACAGAACTCATGGTTTTCGTTTTAAAACGGGTGAGGGTAATATGTAGCAATTTAAAATACACTTCGCTTTTCTCAAAAACAATCTAATTTTACAAAATCCTGGTTACGGAGGCATAGTCTGGTAAATCGGACATTTGATTTGTTCATCATCTGATGTCTTCTTGACGTATTTGATTGAATATATGTAAGAGATGGCACTTTTTTTAATGGAAATAACGTTAAAGTATGTAGACGAACAAAGAAACAAAGATTTCATGATTGATTTAGAACATTTCTGAGTGCTTTAGAAAATGTTACGGAACATAGTAGCGTTTTGGAGACAAACCAAATTTGCAAAATAAATAAAAAGTATGAGTGAAAGCTATACCTGGTCGAGCTGATCTTGACAATAGGCCAGTACTTAAAGAGAAAACTGTATTTTTGTTAATGTAACCCGTGCATCAAGGTTTAATGGTCGAATCTTAATTACATTTTTTGCTGGCGACATTGGTTTTCAGCGATTTTCAACAAGTTTCGATGTTAATAAAATAACAAATCATAACAGCCACAAGTATTTGAAAGCGGTAAATAATCTCTTCATGTATTTATAAATTCAAGAAAACCACCGTTCTACTTGAAACGAAGACTCGCGATTCTAAATATTTTTACGAATACAGGCGACAAACGTTTTTCGGGAATGGGTCAAATATCGGAGAAAGCTGTTACATGGTTTATTACTGAAATTTACAGTTCCTAAATAATGTAATTATTAATCAAACTAAGGTTCTCCTCCCTCAGACATAGGTGACCTTAGATAATTATGGCTATCCTGTGTAGACCCTCCTCCCTCAGACATAGGTGATCTTAGATAATGATGGCTATCCTGTGTAGACCCTCCTCCCTCAGACATAGGTGACCTTAGATAATTATGGCTATCTTGTGTAGACCCTCCTCCCTCAGACATAGGTGACCTTAGATAATTATGGCTATCCTGTGTAGACCCTCCTCCCTCAGACATAGGTGACCTTAGATAATTATGGCTATCCTGTGTTGACTCTTTGGTTTTATTGCTCCCAAAACTTTAAATTATTTTCTTTTCCAATCTTTCGACTTTGAGCGTCACCTGATGAAGGTTATTCCAGAAACGCGTCGTGTGCACTAAATTTTTTATCTATGATTTTAATAAAAAAAATCTAGATAAAGATGATGATATTACTGTTAGATACATATCATATAGCTGGATAAATATTAGATATATCTTCTGGTGTGATTTCTCCTAGGTCCATTCTGTGTATTGTACTTCTTATCAACTTATTGGCCAAGGCCTAGAAATATTGTACATAATAAATATCTTTATTTTTTTTTATTTCTGTAAGCACGGAATGGAAGCTAATATTGTATTTGCACTTTATTAGGGTAGTGTTATCTGTGTTTATTGTCACTTTTTGTAGTTTTTCATCTATTTTGTGACCAATAGACTTATTTGGGTGAGTAGGTTATGGTGTTTAATACCACTTTCAACAATATTTCAGGTATGTCGTGGCAGTAAGTTTATATTAGTGGAGGAAACCAGATTACTTGAAAAAACCACCGACCTGCCGTAAGTCACTAACCAACTTTATAACATAATGTTGTATCGAGTAATGTTGCACCTCGCCATGAGCGGAATTTGAACTCCCAACTTTAGTTAGGCTTATTTGGCAAAGAAACCTATGACATATATATCATCAAGCATGTGAGGAGCTTTGAATTAGTCTATTTCTGCTCACATAATATGAATCAATGCTCTAAAACTGCTCCATATAAGGAACTTCGAATTGGGCTATTTTTGCTCACATAGCATGAATCCATGATCTAAAAATGCTCCATATAAAAAGCTTTGATTCATGTTATTTCTAGATCTGTTCATATATTATTACGAACCATACATGCAGGGACAGGTGAGGTCAATATCCCATGGTAGCTGGATTTACATCAGCCTCTGTAATCAGTGCCAATCAATGCTAAAGTTGTGTGTTTTATTGCCACCTCTGGCGATGCATACTTGTGCAACTTTATGTGATATTTTGCCAGTGAATTGCGGAAGGAACAAATATTTTTTACAACTTTATGTTAAATGTTTGTATGTGAATTGTGACAGGAACGTATAGTTGTACGATAAAGTTTGCCAGATAGTTGCAGCAGGAGCATATACTTGATACATCATGCAATTGTTTGTCAATAAAATGTACATTTTGTATTTGAAATGTATTTCTTAATAAAATTAGTTCTACAAAGTAGAAAGATGTCGGTCGAGGCTAAATTAAATTATCGTCTGGAAATCATTCACTTCGAACAGACGGACGGACGAACAAAGTGGCAACTTTATGCGCCCCCACAAAATATTTCAGGGAGCATAAAAATGAGGTGTTCATAAAGGTTTAGATTTATTGTCTTTAACGTTACTTTCAACAATAGTTCAGTTATATTGCGGCAGTCAGTTTTATTGCGGGAGGAAACCGGAGCACCCGGAGAAAACCACCGACCTGTCGCAAGTCACTGACAAACTTCATCACATAATGTTGTAGCTTGTACAACTCGTCCTGATCGAGATTCGAACCCACAATAGCAGCGGTGATATGCACTGATTGCATACACAATACCACCTACATGGTATTGATGAAGAACGTCAGAGGCATATCACAAGTGGCCACTTTGGGACGTCAGCTCTTCCCGGGACGCTCGAAGGTTTTAA
>MJUT01044248.1:84510-95615 GCA_002080005.1 Gigantidas platifrons | reverse complement strand
GTGGTCATATGGTAGTTGGATTTCATGGCAAGGTGTTCTTGATTTAACACATTCTCATAAAGGGGGAGGGTGTGGTCATATGGTAGTTGGATTTCATGGCAAGTTGTTCTTGATTTAACACATTCCCATACAGGGTGAAGGCTTGGTCATATGGTAGTTAAACTTCATGGCAAGATGTACTCGATATAGCACATTCCCATAAAGGGGGAGGGCATGGTCATATGGTAGTTGGATTTCGTGGCAAAGGTGTACTTGATTTAGCACATTCCCATAAAGGGTGAGGGCGTGGTCATATGGTAGTTGGATTTCATGGCAAGGTGTACTCGATTTAACACATTCCTATACAGGGGTAGGGTCTGGTCAAATGGTAATTGGATTTCATGGCAAGGTGTACTCAATTTAACACATTCCCATAAAGAGGGAGGGCATGGTCATATGGTAGTTGGATTTCATGGCAAGGTGTACTTGATTTAACACATTCTCATAAAGGGGGAGGGTGTGGTCATATGGTAGTTGGATTTCATGGCAAGGTGTACTCGATTTAACACATTCCCATAAAAGGGGGAGGGTGT
This sequence comes from Gigantidas platifrons, assembly GCA_002080005.1. Lineage (NCBI taxonomy): Eukaryota > Metazoa > Mollusca > Bivalvia > Mytilida > Modiolidae > Gigantidas > Gigantidas platifrons. The sequence continues at coordinate 95,043 of MJUT01044248.1, read as the reverse complement.
GGTCATATGGTAGTTGGATTTCATGGCAAGGTGTATTTGATTTAACACATTTCCACAAAGGGGAGGGTGTGGTCATATGGTAGTTGGATTTCATGGCAAGGTGTACTCGATTTAACACATTCCCATAAAGGGGGAGGGCATGGTCATATGGTAGTTGGATTTCATGGCAAAGGTGTACTTGATTTAGCACATTCCCAAAAAGGGTGAGGGCGTGGTCATATGGTAGTTGGATTTCATGGCAAGGTGTACTCGATTTACCACATTCCTATACAGGGGTAGGGTCTGGTCAAATGGTAGTTGGATTTCATGGCAAGGTGTATTCAATTTAACACATTCAAAGGGGGAGGGCATGGTCATATGGTAGTTGGATTTCATGGCAAAGGTTTACTTGATTTAGCACATTCCCATAAAGGGTGAGGGCGTGGTCATATGGTAGTTGGATTTCATTGCAAGGTGTACTTGATTTAACACATTCCTATACAGGGGTAGGGTCTGGTCAAATGGTAGTTGGATTTCATGGCAAGGTGTACTCAATTTAACACATTCCCATAAAGGGGGAGGGCATGGTCATATGGTAGTTGGATTTCATGGCAAGGTGTACTTGATTTAACACATTTCCACAAAGGGGAGGGTGTGGTCATATGGTAGTTGGATTTCATGGCAAGGTGTACTCGATTTAACACATTCCCATAAAAGGGGGAGGGTGTGGTCATATGGTAGTTGGATTTCATTACAATGCGTACTTGATTTAATACATTCCCATAAAGGGAGGAGGGTGTGGTCATATGGTAGTTGGTTTCATGGCAAGGTGTACTTGATTTAGCACATTGCCATAAAGGGGGAGGGCGTGGTCATATGGTAGTTGGATTTCATGGCAAGGTGTATTCGATTTAACACATTCCCATAAAGGAGGAGGGTGTGGTCATATGGTAGTTGGATTTCATGGCTAGGTGTACTCGATTTAACACATCCCCATAAAGGGGGAGGTTGTGGTCATATGGTAGTTGGATTTCATGGCAAGGTGTACTTGATTTAACACATTCCCATCAAGGGGGAAGGCGTGGTAATATGGTAGTTGGATTTCATGGCAAGGTGTACTTGATTTAACACATTCCCATAAAGGGTGAGGGCGTGGTCATATGGTAGTTGGATTTCATGGCAAGGTGTACTCAATATAACACATTCCCATAAAGGGGAGGGCATGGCAATATTGTAGTTGGATTTCATGGCAAGGTGTATTTGATTTAGCACATTCCTATAAAGAGGGAGGGCGTGGTCATATGGTAGTTGGATTTCATGGCAAGGAATTAGGTGTACTTGATTTAACACATTCCCATAAAGGGTGAGAGCGTGGTCATATGGTAGTTGGATTTCATAGCAAGGTGTACTTGATTTAATACATTCCCATAAAGGGAGGAGCGTGTGGTCATATGGTAGTTGGACTTCATGGCAAGGTGTACTCGATTTAACACATTCCCATAAAAGGGGGAGGTTGTGGTCATATGATAGTTGGATTTCATGGCAAGGCGTACTTGATTTAATACATTCCCATAAAGGGGGAGGGTGTGGTCATATGGTAGTTGGTTGCATTGCAAGGTGTACTCGATTTAACACATTCCCATAAAGGGTGAGTGCGTGGTCATATAGTAGTTGGATTTCATGGCAAAGGTTACTTGATTTAGCACATTGCCATAAAGGGGGAGGGCGTGGTCATATGGTAGTTGGATTTCAATGCAATGTGTACTCGATTTAACACATTCCCATAAAGGGTGATGGTGTGGTCATATGGTAGTTGGATTTCATGGATAGGTGTACTCGATTTAACACATCCCCATAAAGGGGGAGGTTGTGGTCATATGGTAGTTGGATTTCATGGCAAGGTGTACTTGATTTAACACATTCCCATAAAGGGGGAGGGCGTGGTCATATGGTAGTTGGATTTCATGGCAAGGTGTAGTTGATTTAACACATTCCCATAAAGGGTGAGGGCGTGGTCATATGGTAGTTGGATTTCATGGCAAGGTGTACTCAATATAACACATTCCCATAAAGGGGGAGGGCATGTTAATATGGTTGTTGGATTTCATGGCAAAGGTGTACTTGATTTAGCACATTCCTATAAAGGGGGAGGGTGTGGTCATATGGTAGTTGGATTTCATGGAAAGGTGTACTTGATTTAACACATTCCCATAAAGGGTGAGGGCGTGGTCATATGGTAGTTGGATTTCATGGCAAGGTGTACTTGATTTGACACATTCTCATAAAGGGGGAGGGTGTGGTTATATGGTAGTTGAATTTCATGGCAAGGTGTACTCGATATAACACATTCCCATAAAGGGGGAGGGTGTGGTCATATGGTAGTTGGATTTCATGGCAAGGTGTACTCGATTTAACACATTCCCATAAAAGGGGAGGGCGTGGTTATATGGTAGTTGGATTTCATGGCAAGGTGTACTCAATTTAACGCATTCCCATAAAGGGTGAGGGCATGGTCATATGGTAGTTGGATTTCATGGCAAGGTGTACTTGATTTAACACATTCTCATAAAGGGGGAGGGTGTGGTCATATGGTAGTTGCATTTCATGGCAAGGTGTGCTCGATATAACACATTCCCATAAAGGGGGAGGGCGTAGTCATATGGTAGTTGGATTTCATGGCAAAGGTGTACTTGATTTAGCACATTCCTATAAAGAGTGAGGGCGTGGTCATATGGTAGTTGGATTTCATGGCAAAGGTGTACTTGATTTAACACATTCCCATATAGGGTGAGGGCGTAGTCATATGGTAGTTGGATTTCATGGCAAGGTGTTCTTGATTTAACACATTCTCATAAAGGGGGAGGGTGTGGTCATATGGTAGTTGGATTTCATGGCAAGGTGTACTTGATTTAACACATTCACATACAGGGTGAAGGCATGGTCATATGGTAGTTGGATTTCATGGCAAGGTGTATTTGATTTAACACATTCTCATAAATGGGGAGGATGTGGTCATATGGTAGTTGCATTTCATGGCAAGGTGTACTCGATTTAACACATTCCTATAAAGGAGAGGGCGTGGTCATATGGTAGTTGGATTTCATGGCAAGGTGTACTGGATTTAGCACATTCACATAAAGGGGGAGGGCGTGGTCATATGATAGTTGGATTTCATGGCAAGGTGTACTCGATTTAACACATTCCCATAGAGGGGAGGGCGTGGTCATATGGTAGTTGGATTTCATGGCAAGGTGTACTCTATTTAACATTATGTGATAAGGTTTGTCAGTGATAGGTCGATGGTATTCTCCAGGTAACTGAAATATTGTTGAAAGTGGTATTAAACACCAAAACCTCCTAACCCTCCATCATACTGGATTATTTATATATAGATAATGAATATTATTATTTATCCAACAATCAAACATTTATACTCTCTGTCTATACAAATCGCATAAATCATGTTATTCTAGAGAATAACCCACTTTTTTAACAAATATTACTATGATAAATAAAAAAAAAAATACATATAAATTTGTTTCTTATAGTTAATCCTTTTAATGGAACATATTATATTTAAGGTTTTAATTACAGTGTGTTAAACAAAATACTGTGTCCACACTTGTTTGTAATATACATTTGTTCAATTTTCTCTTGTCGACATTCTGTCATCATATCATGCTTTGCTCTGCATAGCCTTTTATTTTATTTTCATAAATAATTTCAGTGTAAATCAGAAGAGTCCATTTAACAAGGTACAGCAACACACCAGGCTGCTCTGTAATTGAATTAAATATCACTTTGATTGTTGTTCTTCATCTTATAGTCACTGTATGGCATTCAATGGCAACCACTTACAACACATAATTTTTTTATTTGAAAAATAACTTGAATGTTACATATATTTTTTTTACAGATATTTAGAAGATTGTATATATACCATGGCATTACAGAAATATGTATGGTGAATGTATAATATAAGTTTATGAAGATTATCTTCAGTTTATATGTAAAGTTAAACCTGTATTAGGAGGCCACCTTTAAGACAAAGAAAATGTGGTCTTAAGACAGGTGACTGCTTAATAGGGGTTACCGCATGGGTAGGATTGACTGTATTTATGTATGATAATAACAGTTTCAACAGTGAAGGTAAACAATTCTATTAATATCAACAAGGAATACCCCACGTCCCATTTCCAATCATGCAACATCAAAAAGACCATGATATGGCATTGAAAATTAAAACACAAACGTCAATACAGATATGAAATAATGATAAAAAACCTTCACAGCTTCATTTCTACTGAAAAAGACCATGCACTTGAGAATATCACAAAAATGTGGCAGAGTTAAGCACTTATTTATAGGGTAATTGTTATAGAATTTAACACCACTTTCAACAATATTTCAATTATATGGTCGGTCCCGGGTGGCTCAATGAGTCAGGTCGTTGAATCTAACAGCTCATACAAGCCTATCACCAATACAGCATGGGTTCGCGCCCATCTTTGTAAATTTCCAAAAAGGGTGCACTCGACTCGCAAGTGATAAAGTTTACCAGTTGCTTTCCCGGGGTCGGTGGTTCTTTCCGGGTACTCTGTCTTCCTTCACCACTAAAACTGGTCGCCATGATATAGCTGAAATATTTCTGAAAGTGGCGTTAAGCACCAAAAATTAAAACTCAATTATATGGTGGTGGTTAATTTTATTGACGGGAGAAACTTGAGTACCCAGAGAAAACCACTGACAAGAAGAGTTTGAAGACACCAAAGGGGTAATCAGAGTCCGTAACTCCGTGGCAGAACAGACAACACAATGACCAACAGAAAAAGTACAAAAGGACAAGCCACAATCTACAAAACATTATACAGAAAACTAAAGATCGAGCAACACGAACCCCAATAATAACTGGGGGGTGAACTCAAGTGCCCCGGAAGGGTAGGCAGTCCCTGCTCCACTAGTGACACCCGTCGTGTTACTCTAGTTATAAGTCATGAATGAGGAAAAGACCTGCAAGTACTTGGACAAATGGACCATATCCGTGGTCATTTGTGGCGGACAAACTTTATCAAATAATTTTGTATCGTCATGAGCAGGATTCAAATTTAAAAAATGTTAGTGGTGATAGGCACTGATTACACGGGTAGTTGTTAATCCAACTACCATATGATCCCAACCACGACGGCCCCCACTTAATAATAATTGGTTCACCAATGGCAATACAGAATATAGATAAACAATAAACAACTATCACAGATTTCCATTAGTATATTATTTGTTGATGTTGGTTGAATTTCTTTCAATGATACTGAATTCCAAGTATGCATTACAGAACTGGAAACAGTTGCCACAAATTACGGGAAAACTTTATCCACAGTGTATAACCGGACAGTTTAAAAAAAACGGAAGTTGCTGTACTGTCCGACCAGGTAAGGTTAGTTGCTTGCAGAAATCTCGACATTTTTGGATGATTATTCGTGATTTATTCTTTGAAAGTGGATCAACTGAATCAACAAAAATAAATAAAAATAATGCAAAGGTATGTCATTTATATTTCTGATCAAATAACAGTGCCTTATTTGAATACTGAAACTGGAAATCTTCGTTTAAACATCGGTGGATGGTATGTTTTCACTCGAAGAAAAGGAGTACAAATCTAATTTTCTCCATTTATTCTTTAAATTATGTTAAATATGTTCTCACTATCTGATGAAATAGACATCGACGTTTTCAATGCAAGGAAAATATGACCGTAAACGCACTCATTTTCCTTACGACGGGTGCATTTAACACCGTTCTTCATTGTACGTCACTGTACGCCTAATTGCTACTGTACGTTATCATTAATTGCTGAATTTTAAAACTCATCTGTCCGCCTAATTGTTTTTTGTTAAAGTTGATCGAGAACTTTTCTACAGTCTAATCCTTTACAAAATTAGTTTTACAGAAAATTAAGATAGTTTATGTGTTGCCTGCATTGGAGGACTTGTAAGGAACTACATTTACCGGATATTCAGTAATCTTATAGATGATATGTGATTCAAATACATTTGTATCTTATTCCCAGTTTTTGGAACAAATTCAATGAGTTTTCTCCCGTAAACAGAGTTATCTTCCTCTAGCATTGACTGCAATGATTGTCTTATACAACTACGTGATTGATACGAATATCGTGTTTCATACATTAGGAATTAAATCTCGCCTGTACCGGTGCAATAGAAGACGAGTCCCGAAAGTAATGCGTATGTTAAAAACAATAATATGTCTGTGACGTCATCAGATGAACAGCATTGGCGAGGTTGATTTGGATGAAGAACGATTTTGTTTCCTGTCCTCTGTTGATTCAGAATAATAAAACATTGATAGCATGGTAATGCCCGGACACATGCAGATTTGTTTACCATAGAAAATCATAATTTCCTTCGAGCGGAGCCATCAGGATATGCATTTCGTCGGGTGAACAAATTTTCATGTTTATCCTGCAATCAAGCTATTTGCGGCTTGATAACAGGGATCGGATGAACTTGAGTCGTATTAGGTCATAGACTGTTAGTGTTACTTGTTGACACGAAGGGCGTGCATATCGTAGTTAGTGTGCCAGGTACGTCACGTGCGACGTTTCCCGCGTTTTGGTAGCAGTCGGAATCATCTTCAAACGTAGTTATAGTCCGATATTCCTCTGCCGTCCGACGGCTTTTTTTTTCGACTTGCTGTTGTCGTGGGACGTCACAGCGCTCTCGATAAGGAAAACACCGGATTTTCCGCTCCAACTCTGGGTCGGCACATTTCCACGTTTCGTGGTTATCAGATTTTATTTTCTATCCGAAACCCGTATATAAATCGCTTCACCAATTATTTGTCTATTCATTCATCACCATCTTACCCTCAGAAAGTGGTGTTACACTCGAATACAGCACGATTTTCATATAGTCCCTTCCATTTGGCCATTTCTGTTTATTTTTCAACCATTAAACGTGATCTCGCGATACTAACTAAATGATGACAGCAACGCATTGCATGATGGGAGCTACTTAATGCAGCGCGCCAAATTATTTGCATACGTAAACAACATCCAAGACGATATAAAGCATATTCTGCAGGACAAACAGTACCATCTACAGCTCAAATCAGAGCGGAAGGAAATAATACAAAATGTGTTGGATAGAAAAGATTCAATGCCAGTGTTATCCACGGGCTTCCGGAAAGAGCATGTGTTACGTTCCCCCTATTTTGGACAAGGTCAGATCATATGTGCAAATCATCTCCCATGATACATTGCAGTAATCGTAGTTTTCTCGAAGTCACGTGACAAATATTCCAAAATGGCAGTTTTCAAAATGACGAAATCATAGGGTCCAAGGAGAAATCGTGCTATAATGGAGTGTAGCACCACTATCTGAAGGTACTTAGGTTATGAATGAATAAAAAAAAAATGATTGCTGAAGCGATTTATTTAAGGGTTTTGGATATAAAATAAAATATGATAGCCACGAAACGTGGAAATGTGCCTACCCAAAATTGGAGCGGCAAATTCGCTATTTTCCTTATGGAGAGCGCACTGGCGTCCCACGGCTCCAGCAAGTCGAGAAAAAAAGCCGTCAGATGGCAGAGGAATCTCGGACTAACGTAGTTACAGACATCTATTGTAGCAATTTTATGATTGCAGGCTAAAGACAATACACAATCATCATCGGACAATATAAAATGGAAGTGAAAGCTATAAAACACTTTCTTCATTTAAAAGTAAATGTTAAGAACATTTTCTATCACTATAAAGTTGTGTTTTATATGTAAATATCAGTTTGTTTAGTTTTCTCTAAAAGATTTGTTTAGTTTTCTCCAAATGCTTGTATATTTGCTATTTAAAATTTTTGTACATATTGATGCTATTTTGAGGACCCTTAGGGAGATGAGCTCTTGCTAATGGGGTTTTGCTCTTGAAATAAAGATAATTTATTTATTCATTTATAACAGGAAATTAAAAGCAACCAGACTATGCGTCTGTAAAACACGGACATGCCTCTACCGTATATACGAAGTCTGAGTAATGGACCTAAACACTTAATTTAACCAAATTCACTCAAGCGTACAATGTAAGTCAAGATGACCCAATTGATGTTGGGATGTATTTCACTATATATGATGATTATACAGTCATGTGAAATACCTTTGGCCTATCATAAGTGGTTCCTGAGTAATGCAGCTAAACAACTTAACCAAAAGGACCACACATACGGATGTACAGACAGACAGGGGTAAATATATATATATACCCCTTCCACATTCGTGGTCGGGGCATAACAAAATGGTAAAAAATAAGGACATAATTTTTCAATGAAATGTACTTTTCGATTTGTTTTTTGGCAAGATCTGTATCGATTTTTTTTTCAAAAACTTTTCATAATCTATTTCGCCAGCAAAAGGTGGTAACCTTACTACACGTTTTACAATTAAAGATGAGTAAACTGTCAAAAAAGTATGAAATTTTACAACAAACAACAACTTCGAAACTTGAAGGAATACACAATTGTGCGGACAGGACATAAACATCGTTAGAAATTAAGCGTACAGTGACGTACAATGAAGAACGATGTCAAATGCACCCGTCGTAAGGAAAATGAATGCGTTTACGGTCATAATTTCCTTCCATTGAAAACGTCGATGTCTATTTCATCAGATAGTGAGAACATATTTGACATAATTTAAAGAATAAGTGGAGAAAATTAGATTTTAACCCCCTTTCTTCGAGCGAAAACATATCATCCACCGATGTTTAAACGACGATTTCCAGTTTCAGTGTTCAAATAAGGCACTGTTATTTGATCAGAAATATAAATGACATACCTTTGCAATATTTTTTTTAAATTTTTGATGCTTCAGTTGATCCACTTTCAAAGAATAAATCATGGATAATCATCCTAATATGTCGAAATTTCTGCAAGCAACTAACCTTACCTGGTCGGACAGTACAGCAACTTCCGTTTTTGAAGACTGTCCGGTTATACACTGTGTTTATCATGTAAGGTTGTTTTGAGTATGGTACAGGCAGCAATCAACCTCACAGCTTAACTGGTCATAGGCACGTATTCCATATCATAAGATAACGACCATGATGGCCTCTAGAAGGATTCATTTATATTGTGGCAGTCAGTTTTATTTGTGGAGGAAACCAGAGAAGCCAGAGAAAACCACCGGCCTGTCGCAAGTCACTGACAAACTTTATCACATAATGTTGCATCAAGCACACCTCACCTGAGTGGGATTCGAACACACAACTTCAGTGGTGATAGGCACTGATTGCATAGGTAGTTTTAAATCCAACTACCCTACGATCACGGCCACGACGACACCAGCAGATAACAATATTAATTACTAGTCAACTTATTCACACTCTAAATTAGCATCTTTCTCAATTTTAATGAATAAATGAACAGTTTTAAAATTATTATAACTTCTCAAATTTCTCCTCAGTAAAAAGTTTGTACACTGTAATTATAATGTAAATTAATGATTTATTCTTATTATTATACATGATGTCCTTAATTATTGAGGGCTATGCCTGTTGTGCAATCACATTAGATATTGTATAATTAAATTATGCACTTTATCCAATAAAATATTTGAATTGAAAATTTAATTAATTGACTTGACTGGGCCAATTACCCTTTTGACCAGGTTTATGAATAAACATTAAAATTGAATGAAAAACAAAGATTTTCAAAATTTGAAATTGTCATTTTTTTGGCCACTTTATCTCCTCTACCGTAAAGAAGATGAGGTAATGTATTGATATAATACCACAAAAAGGTGAGGTAATGTATTGATATAATACCATAAAAAGGGGAGGAAATCTATTGATATAATACCATAAAAAGGGGAGGAAATCTATTGATATAATACCATAAAAAGGGGAAGACATCTATTGATATAATACCACAAAAAGGTGAGCTAATGTATTGATATAATACCACAAAAAGGGGAGGAAATATATTGATATAATACCACAGAAAGGTGAGGTAATGTATTGATATAATACCACAAAAAGGGGAGGAAATCTATTGATATAATACCACAAAAAGGTGAGGTAATGTATTGATATAATACTACAAAAAGGGGAGGAAATCTATTGATATAATACCATAAAAAGGGGAGGAAATCTATTGATATAATACCACAAAAAGGTGAGGTAATGTATTGATATAATACCACAAAAAGGGGAGGAAATCTATTGATATAATACCACCAAAAGGTGAGGTAATGTATTGATATAATACCATAAAAAGAGGAGGAAATCTATTGATATAATACCACAAAAAGTGGAGGAAATCTATTGATATAATACCACAAAAAGGGGAGGAAATCTATTGATATAATGCCATAAAAAGGGGAGGAAATCTATTGATATAATACCATAAAAAGGGGAGGAAATCTTTTGATATAATACCATAAAAAGAGGAGGAAATCTGTTGATATAATACCATAAAAAGGGGAGGAAATCTATTGATATAATACCATAAAAAGGGGAGGCAATCTATTGATATAATACCATAAAAA
>MJUT01044219.1:39156-56731 GCA_002080005.1 Gigantidas platifrons | reverse complement strand
GTTTTATCAGAACAACAGGAAAGACTTGTGCAGTCACTTCTGCTATTCCTTAAACCCTGATGTCTTGTTTTAGCTCAGTTCAGCTCAATATACCTATTTAATCTTTCTAATCACTCGATCTTTACTTGACAAATGGCACAAAACGAATGCAACGATCGCGGCAGTTTGACCGCCTTATATACTATCAAATTTACTCGGGATCCTCTAATTAATCGATCACTTCTATGTAAAAACCCAAGAATTCTAAAAGGGGATTTCCAACTTTTTAAATACAACATTGACGTAATGGAAAAATACGCTTTCAGTAAAGTGTTCATTTTATTTCACTACAGTTCTCTATCGGTATGCAGTTTGGCACACTGTCTAGAATATTACAAAAAGGTGAAATATTGTCTCCATAGAGATCTTTTTTTTATCAATATTCCCTCAAATTGATTTTGCTTCACCTTACCTAAGGCATTTATTTGATTGAAAATTAGATTTCTGATTAAACATGTTACCTACATCGATGCTAATTAAAGGTACTCTATGTTTTAGTGAAATCAATGTGCAGCTGTGACTGTACCTACAAAAAACGCCTTGACTATTGGGCAGCACAAAATCTTACTACCCACACCATGGAAGAGTGGAGAGTCATCCTGGCACCTGTCTTGGACGAAATTAAGAAAAATCTAACAGTCAATAAAACAAATTTATCAGCAACTATCAGAAGACGTTCCAGTGCACCGGATGGACGACAATCTTCTAAATTAATAGGGATATTTGCAATTTTGCTGATCACTCTAGTTGTTGGTACGGGTATTTTCATTGATATAACAACGTTCTGTAGATGCATTGCTGCCATTCGCGATTGATTGATTGATTTTTGGTGCTTAACACTACTTTCAGCATTATTTCAGCTATATCATAGCGACCAGTTGTAATAATGGTAGAAGCCTGAGTACCCGGAGAAAACCACCGACCATGGGCAAGCAACTAGTGATCTTTAACACTTAATGGCCGCGAGTCGAGTGCACCCTTTTGTAATTTACAAAGTCATGTTCTAGCTACCTAACTCATTGAGCCACCCGGGCCCTTTCTGCCATTCGTGTCATGATGAACCAGGAAACGCCATTGTAATATATTCAGATTTTATATTAAATAAAAATACTTCATTATTTTACTGAAAAGATACATTTGCCATTTGTTGAAAATTTTAGGCATAATGGATTCTTATAAATCAAAATCAAAATTCCACTCCCGGAAGTGACGTCGCTTCGAAATATTGCAACGTATACCAAGAAACAAAAAGCTGGTTTCCAATGGCCCGGATGGCTCAATGAGTTAGGTCGTTGGATATATCTAACAGCTCATACAAGCCTATCACCAATACGGCTTGGGTTTGCGCCCAGCTTTGTAAATTACAAGAAAGGTGCACTCGACTCGCAGCCGCCAGTGATAAAGTCTACCAGTTGCTTGCCCAGGGTTGGTGGTTCTCTCCAGGTATTCCGGCTTCCTCCACCACTAAAGCTGGTCGTCATGATATTAAAGGGAATTCGCAGACGTCAAACGGGGGAGTCGCACTTCAATCATTCCACAGTCTAAAATTTTAGCAGTTTTCAGAAGTCAGCAGTTCGCTAGTCATCGGTTAGTTTATTTAGATCATGGACGTTATACATTTTAAGGGAAAGGGTATTTCCCTTCATTTTGGTTATTTTTCTACATCATAGCTGATGTTTTCTTAGCTTTGTGTAGCTAAATTGTATTTGTTGTACATTTTGGATTTTATTTCAACAAGCTATGTTTTCTAGTTTTGTTGACAAAATTTGCTAGAGTTATTTAATTTCTAAAGTTAGATTTTATTTGGATTTTCAATCTGGGCTAATGTTTTCTTAGTCCGGCTTGCTAAAAGTTCATAGGATAGTTTCCTGACACTTTTTAAGTCATGTTTGTTCAGACTTAGGTCAGAGTTCATCTGCAATTCTAAGTAGTTATCTATTTAGGCAGGTCGTTTCCATTCATTTTATTTTGTTAAGACTGTGGCAGAAATATAATAAAGTACTCCAACCCAACCCCCGCCCTTTTATTACATTGATAGGAGATAGGTTTAGATAGGAATATTGGACTTAGGGATTCCTGATTTACAGTGGTTTCCTTTAAATCTGTGTAATAGACTTTATTTATTATTCTTTCTGATTAGGAGTACCCTGCCAATGGCATTGTATTCATGCCACTGACAGAGAAATACATATCAATTTAATTCTTTTAATTTTAGGAATAGGTATAGGCATTTAAAATAACCATAATAAAATAAGAAGTAAACTTATTTCTGAATTTCTGTGCTTTCCAGAAATATTCAGTATTTTTAATATAGTTTTTAACAATATTAAATAACAACAATAAACAGTTAGTATAACGAATGTAATAATAATAGTATTAGTTAATAGTTAGTTAGTAACAATGGTTGAACACCGTGGCAAAACCGATAAACAATAGATGTTAATTTATGAACCTAACAAATTACTGATAAATAGTTAGTTGTTATAGAAATCTTATTGTTATATGAATGTCAACTGATATGAGAAACTTAAAAGAAAGTAAAATAACATTTGCTCACTTTATTGACTTCATTGTTCTTCAAGAATCCTCTCCCATTTAATACTTGGCTTGTGGTCCAACTGTTTGTTTTGGTTCCTCCAGCTGTCTCGTAAGATATCAGACCCTCTTGTCGTGTCCAAACAAGAGACTGGTTGACTGCTAGATAGTTCCTGTTCTTGTAAAATAGTCTGTGGTGCCCAGTCCCTTAAACTCGCTTCTTGAGTGTCGTTAATGTGCTTCTAATATAACCAGCCTTGTTGGAGTGCTAATCCTCCATATTTGGTTATTGATTTCCGTTAAACACACGAAAGAAGCTGTGCGTTCTTTTACACAGACTTGCTTGCAAGAAGAGTTCACACCCCTTCATCCCTTTATTTTATCAGTTTTTAGAGGCTAATAATTGTAATGTTACTTAGATTATCTCCCTTAGACCTGGTTAGGCGCCCATATATGTAAGTGACCGTTACTTTATCACATTCATAAAAGAGAGGCTAATTCAAATAAAACTCAGATTTATTTGTCAAGATTTGTCATCTTATCTTGAATTGTTTCCCTGTGATTGGTGTCACAGGTGTGTTGGATATTGAATAGTAAGCAGAATTAAACTCAGAAGTTGCCATTGGGTACACCTACCCGACCTCTGGCGCGCTACAATATAGCTGAAATATTGCTGAAAGTGGCGTTAAAGCACCACAAAATCAATCAATCAATCAATCAATCAATCAATCAATCAATCAATCTAATGTGGAGTTTGCCTGAACTTCGTATTAAGCATATTAAGCATATCTACATGTAACTGCGGCGTAAAATTGGACTTTATAGTGTCCAAGGGGGTGTGTTGTTGGGGGACGCAGCTTGTTTCAAATCGTTCCTGTGTATATAATAAACTGAATAACTAATAAACCAGTTCAATTATCAAATATATACCGCTCCTATCCGAACTACTCTGTTGTACTCAATTATATAATACGCACACTTGTGAGTCAATACTTGTATTGAACGAAATTGAAAGTCATTAACTGTTTTATTAAATGACATTAAATCAAATTTAAGTCCGTATTCTATTGAATGCATCATCATTCACTGTTGCAAAGCGCCGTCTTTGTTCCCCAGACACCCCTGTCTGCCCAATGTCTGCCATTATTATTTAATTGGGTACCAGAAGTAATTAGTAACAACGCATCTGCTTAGTCGATGACAAAACTTAACCCGATAATGATTGGCTACTAACTTTTAATATAATTGGGAAACACCATTTCTATTTTAAGGTGTCTGGAGAATCTCTGGAATATTATGTTCACCTTTCGTGATTTTTTGCGCGTTGATCATAACGTTTTATCAAAGAACGTTACTAGGGACGTGAGCCAATCAGAAAAGACAGTAAATGTCATATAATAATACAGTACGTATATGGACCGGGCCCTGTCCATATAATGTTTTCTTCCGGATTTTGTCCGAACTCGTTTTTGGCTTTAGATATACAATAACAAATAACATGTAGTCTGACCATATTGGTGCTCTCCTGTAAATAAAAGTATTATTGGTACTGTATAGGTCAGTATTGATCAGGCAGAAAACATATACATGTATTTCAACTACAACAGGGATAAGATTTGTATATCAAATCAAACTAGCAGTTATATGTCTTTTGGAAGGGTACATATATTGGTTTATTGAGTATAATATAGCATATGGCCCTTAGTGCCATGAACTATTTGTTAAATATTAACTGTAGGAAAAATTATTTAAGAACGATTCATTTCTTTTGTATTGAGTATTGAATCTTTGTTTCTTTTATCAAAGCTTACTATGACGTCACCACCATGTCATGAATGTGTAATTAATCAACCATTAACAATAGAAACATTACTAAAAAAAAACATTTAAAATTGAATTTTGGCGACAGCGTAGGCAAATACAAAACTCCGGTTTTTAGTGGTGTTCGTTCTTGTGGTGCGGGTTTGTAAAATGAGCAACACGACGGGTGTCACATGTGGACCAGGAATCGCATAACATTTCAAAACACCTAAGTTCATCCTTTATTTTAGTGAGGTTCGTGTTGCGCGATCTTAATTTTCTGTGCGTTGTTTTGTACATCAGAACCATTGTGTTTACATGGTTTATCCTTTTTTGTCGTTCTTCCTTTGACCATTGTGTTGTCTGTTCTACTTCGATTTACGGCTTCTGAGTACCCGTTTGGTATCTTAGATTTACGGCTCCTGATTATCCCTTTGGTATCTTAGATATACGGCTTCTGATTACTCCTTTGGTATCTTAGATTTACCGCTTCTGATTACTCCTTTGCTATCTTAGATTTACGGCTTCTGATTACCCCTTTGGTATCTTAGATTTACGGCTTCTGATTACCTCTTTGGTATCTTAGATTGACGGCTTCTGATTACCCCTTTGGTATCTTAGATTGACGGCTCCTGATTACCCCTTTGGTATCTTAGATTTACGGCTTCTGATTACCCCTTTGGTATCTTAGATTTACGGCTTCTGATTACACCATTGGTATCTTAGATTTACGGCTACTGATTATCCCTTTGGTATCTTAGATTTACGGCTTCTGATTACCCCTTTGGTATCTTAGATTTACGGCTTCTGATTACCCCTTTGGTATCTTCAAACTTTTCATTCATGCTAAATAATAAGACCATAGCAGGGGCGGATCCAGGATTTCAAGTTAGGGGGGGAGGGAGTCGCACTTAAAAAAATCGCGAAAATTTTGGGGGTATTTCGTGTGAAAAATCACGATTTTACGCAAACAAATCATTTTTTTTTCAATTTTAGTGGGGGGACCCCCCTTGAATCCACCCCTGTATAGCACAAACGTACATACCGAACTCACAATGTATATAGATATATGATTATTTTCATTTATTTGTTGTTTATTTGTGGATATTTAATATTTTTCATGTGAATTGTTTTGTATTGTAATAATTCAGAAGCAAATTGTTTTCGAAATATAACAGACCTGTTGCACATTCCCGATTGGATTCTAAAATTATACGGTTTGTGTCTTTTTGTTATACCAGTCATTCCCCTTACGACGGGAAAAATGACACGTGCTCTAGCAAGAGCAATGGAAAAGACAGCCAATTTTAGTATGGCCAACCATTCGAATTTCGTCCACACTCGTATTTCGTCGATTTTACGTCACGCGCATTGCTGTAAGTAACCATATTATCTTGGAGAAATAGGCTGTAAATATGTTCATTTTAGCGTTTTTATGAACTGTTGACTTCTTTCAATTGTTGACTTTTTGTGACTTTAAAAAAATGAGGATTCAAATTTTTTTACATAGAGTTGAAAAATACAGATGGATAATTTTGTGGACAACCCGACATAAAGCTAAGTGATTGTTTTTCAATATATTTCATTAAGCAATGTTAATTGTTTTTCCCGTTTGTTATTTTCATGGCATGTTTTGCGCATCGTCGAAATTCTAGTGGTGTTGCGTAGAGGAAGTTGGATAAGGGTCATTCAATTATGTAAAGAAAGACACAAAATCGCAGTGCAGAATGGTTGTATTTGTTATTAAAATCTATAAACAAGTAATTTTCCAACACGAATGTATCGTCAGTCCTGTCCAATCTGCGTCCGGTAAAGCGCTACACTGCGCATGACATTTTCATCGACGAAATTCGAGTGTACTGGCATACATTTTTTTTTCTTCATAATTTGTAGATATTTGAACCTTAAAAAACGGAGGAGGATTTTATAGCACATATAAAATTCAGAACGTGTTACAACATTAGAATTTTGAACAAATTATTAGACAAAATATATGGTATTTTCACTATATTGTATGCAAATGGACCATTCTGTTCTCCTTACAGGGAAATTTCCATACAGGGAAATAACTTATATAACATCTAATTTTAGAATCCAGGTCTGAAATATGCAAATGGTTTATGAATTTAAATGTGAATGGCTACATCCTATCTTGCTTTATGTCATTGAAGATATATTTTTTTTAAATATGCAGTATAAGCTCTATTAAGCAGCAACCTGTATTAAATGGTTACATATTTTTTGTCCTCTCATAGAAAATTTCATATGAATTGAACCTCTTTTGAGAGGTCACTTGCCTTATAAGACCACATTGTCTTTCTCCCAAAGGTGATAACTGAATACATATTTGATTGTATATGTAATACCTGTTTTATATCGATACTTAAGGCCACTCCAAATTGATTACTTGTTCTTTGGATTTTTCATTAAAAAAATGGAGCGGGCAAGCGAAATTTTTTTAATTTTTTCTTTCTAAAAATTGAATTTTTGGAGGCGCTAAAATCTTGAACAAGCGAGCGACACTTTTTTTTTATTTTTTTAATCATTTTTCCCCTCATTTTTGTATTTTTAAATGAGAATTCAAGATAATTTATAAGCGGGCACTTTTTTTTATTCTAAATTGTTTAAAAATCATGAAACATGAAGAGGGAATGTTGAAGATATTGTGAGGAAACATTTTTTGTCGAAATTTTCAATCTGAATTTTAAGGTGCGAGCGGGTCCGAAGAACAAGTATTTAATTTGGAGTGGCCTAATAACCTATTATATTACTAGTATATTTAAATAAAATAATCATTTATATATGAATTAGTTTGTTCAATGCACCCTAACACAAGTCCAAATTTACAATTTGTTATGGGTAATTGGTGTCACATGCCACTTTTAGCAATATTTCAATTATACCAAGGAGGTCAGTTTTATAAATAGAGAAAAGCGGAGTGCCTGAAGTACTCGTCAGCAACAACATACCTTTCGCAAATCTTTAAGACGTTATTTATTCGTTAAGATGCAAGGACATGTAGTCAGTAGGAACAGTTTGAAGGTATCAATGGAGTAATGAGAAGCCGTAATTCGAGGCTCAGATAATACAATGAGCAAAAGAAAAAAGGACATGACATATCATGATCCACAAAACACAACACAGATAACTAATTTCTGGGAATGAACTCATGTACTCCGGAAAGGTAAGCATTTCCTGTTCCACTAGTAAGACATGCCTAACTTGATCTATATTTATTTACCTTATGAGGAAAAAGATCGCTTTTGCTGGCTAGTGAACAGTATTCAAGCCATATTTGTAATAAGAACAAGTTTTTTCAAGCCATAATTTATGTATGATCAAAGGTAGTTTTGGATTTGGTATATGATTAGATTGTTTAAGTGGGTACAAGAAGTCCAGGGGAGATAACATATCAAATGGGAGATAATTGATACGGTTGGAAAAGGACATACAGGAGAAAAACGATGAACAATTAAATTTTCTAAATATATTTGAGGTTGGAGTTTATATATAAATTGTTTACTTGGTTGTGTTCTTCAAACATACTTAATAACCGCATCTTTGGTTCATTGAATAGCGTGCACACTTAGAGTGATGTGCATCGTGGGTTCGAGCCAGCGCTGATCTAAATAAACACTATGAGATTGGTATCTGTTGTTTCTCCGCTAAGCAGACAGTACTAAGAAGTAAGATCAAAGACTGATTGGTATATCCGCGGATTGTTGGTTCAGTAAACTAGCACTATAAAAATCCAACTCTTCGCTTTCATTTAGTACAAAGCGATCATCATCATCATCATCTCTTCAAAATGCATTGCATCGACATAAAAGAAAACTTGCTCATTTGGTGTTACAGAACAATCACTCACTCATTTCAATAGGGTTTACATATTAAATATGCAATACAGCCGCGTTGTATTTATTTCCAATTTGCATGACAGTATTAGATATACATATGCCATACCTCTGCTGGTGGACTATTAGTCCATGATGGTATCGTCCACCCAGTAGTCAGTGCTTCGGTGCTGACATGGTTTATTAGACCTATATATTACTGAAATTTACAGTCCTTAAATAATTTAAATATTAATAATACTAAGGTTCTTCTCGCTCAGTCTTAGGTGACTTTAGCCGATTATGGCTATCCTATTTAGACCCTTTGCTCCCAAAACTTTGTTTTTTTTTTATTTATTTATTTTTTTTTGTGAAATGTGAAACTCTCAAACATTTCGACAATGCTATTTCCAAATATTACGAAAACGCTGTCGAAGTGTTTGAGATCTTGACAACAAGTTTTTGAACGATGGGCACACCGTTGTTTAGCGGACATTTGTGGGTATTTGACGCACTATCACAGTTAATGTTATCGTTACAGTAACTAATACTACAAGTAAAAACGTACCTTCAAGCGGCACAAAATGGCATCCAATTATGACCTACTTTCACCCCCTCCCCCACCCTGCTAACTATTACAATCAAATAAAAAAAAGTTGGATCTTCTGTTTGTAATATACTACTGTGAATTCATTATTGATAATGGTGTTCTAATTTTCGTGGGTTTTGTGGTTCACTTAAAGCACGAAAATAAAAATTAAACGAAACCATGAATTCAAGAACCCATGGATCAATGGACTTTTTAGAAACCACGAAAATTGGTGCCAATCAATAAAAGTACTTTCACAGTAACATCTAATCAAAATAAAGATTAACTCACTCAAGTCGTGGTTCCCGAGGCAAACTTTATAGAGGTACTTCTGAGAAAAACACAAAGAACAATACCAGATCCTTTAAATTCATGTTACGCTATATAGATGATGTCATTTCACCAAATAATTCTAAGTTTGGTGATTGTGCTGTTCACATCTACTAGTACAAAAAAACATGAACTGACCGAACGAAGTCATCGCTGTGCTTTATTCCGTCCTCGGACTTTATCATAGGAGACAATTGTAAGGGCGAACACTATTCAATGTTGCACGTACACTTCGCGAGCTTCTGGGTTCTCTCCCGTTTCTTGATGGGTCCATGTTGCTCATCTTTTTATTTTTCTGCGTGCATTTTTCTTCGTTCTGTGTTTGTGCCCAAGAGTTACAAGTGTCTCTGGATTGTCCATTCTTGATTGTCATTTGGTTTTCTCAAACGTTTAAATAATACCGACCAAAGCCATTCATTATTCCATACACGTCTCATTTCTTTAAAAATGTCCTGCTCTATTGTGGCATTAAGCACCATAACCCTAGCCCTAACACTAATCCCTGCTCTATTTGGATTTTTTTTTACGTATAAATAATACTTTTATAATTTTATAATACTTTTATTTTCTTTTGTTTTTAGTAACTAAGATTTTTGAAGCATACAGTATTTTATATTACGCAGGGTTATCTCTCTTTCTACATCACAATTTTATAGGGAAATGCAATGTTCTATTTGTGAACACTATACATAATTAGGCGTTCTTTTGAAAACCATTGATATAATACATATAAGCGATAATAATTAATAAAAGTAAAATCTAAGATTATTTGCTTTTGTTGTAAAAGAAAACAATTCATATTTTATTTTGACAGTGTTTGTAAAATATACTACTCAAATTATAATAACAAGGGGGGATGGGGGTGAGCCGAAGGGTTATGAGTTATAGTGCTTAGTACTACTTTCAGCTTGTCAGTGACTTGTGGCAGTGGTGTTCTCCGGGTACTCCGGTTTCCTCCATCAATGAACCTGAAAGCCACGATATAGCTGAAATATTGTTGAAAGTGGCGTTAAGCACCATAACTGTAATCCCTAACCCTATGCTTCGATCACAGTTCACATGAAGAAGAATACTGGAAAACAACTAGAACAAAAGACTACACATTTAGGGTACATAAACTATTATAGCTATTTTAACAATTCTTGAAAAAAATGAGTATGCCAGAATTAGTATACTTTTTCAAATTCTGATTCAATATAAACAGACTTCAACTTCCGGTATGTTGAACTTTCACTCCCGGTCTGCTAAACTGCCGGTCAGGAACTATCTAATCACCTTAATGTGACCTATCTGATGTATTAGTGTACATTTGTACATACAATCAAGGTAACTCTACTCATGCAGTAGACCCCATTTGCTAGTTTCCGACTTTGTTATGCAATTATGCCCTTGTACGCATTTTCAATTGAATTATTTCTCTTACGGAGGACAAAATGATTCCCGTTCCATGCATGAACAACGAAAAGAACGAATACTTTGAGTGTAATTTTCTTAAATTTTATTGATAATTGAACCTTGTAAAATAAAAGAGATAAATTTTACAGCAAATTAAAAATTCTTAAGTCGCTACAACAATGGTATTCTGGTTGAACGTTGAATGAGATGGACACTTCTGTCCGGCAAAAGGGGAAGCAACTACTACAAAACGTGGAAAAGGTGTATAATTTTAGAATCAAATCGGCTACTGGCAAATGATGTTTTGCATTTAAGCATTTAACCTCTCTAACACTTCCACGACTGTTCTAATTCAAGGACAGATTAAAAGAATTGGGTTAACTTTGTTTCATTAAAAATGGCATTGTTAATCTCGTTGCAAACCCGGTGATAAATCATGAATATCTTTAACTTACTCCACGTGATTCGCTTTTGAAATCCCATTTAATATGTTAGCCCATAGACAAAAGACTGGATAACCAAAACATAATTTGAAAAAAGTCTTCGTGATCAAGTAAACCAAAGGGTATCCAAAATAGATTGACCAAATCGGTTAAGATTACATGTACATGTGATTGAGTGAGATTTATCTTAGCTTTGATAGATAAACGTCAGATAATACCGAAGGGGAAATACAGAGTAACTGGCAGCATACAGAACGAAGAAAAACAAAGCAAAACCAAACAGAATACGAGCTGGGCACCATCACACGCAAATAACACAGACAAGACACGAACCCCCAACAAAACAAACAACTGGAGACAAATACGGCCCGAACATCGCTTCCATGGAGAAATCGTAACGGACATCACAACATGAAACTCAGAACATAAAGACACATAAACTAAAAAGATGAGCAAAACGGACCCCACCAAAAAACCGGGGATGAAATCATGCGCTTAAGAAGGGTAAACAGTTTCTGCTTCTTATAATACATCCGCCGTGTTACTCATGTATACAGTCAAGTCCGGTAAAAGTCTTGTCAGTGATAGTGATAGAGGAAATAACACATCTATGTAAAGAGCTATAACATTATTAAGCTCTGTAAATTTCAAATATCAATACATCTGAAATGTTAAATTAAACACCAATCAATCAATCAATCTAATGAACCATATCAGTGCCGAAACATTGACTTACTGGTAGATTTTATGCAATTGTCCTCCAGAAGAGAAATCGAACCAGGAACAACAATTAAAAGCGTAATAATTCAGTACATATTTACAATCCCGTTATTTTCTTATTTATTGTTTATTTGTTGATCTGAAAGCCAAAAAATCTACATATTGAACCAGAGAATCACACTCTTATTGGTGTCTGGTGCAATAATCTGTGCACGATCGTGTTATCTCCATATCTATTGGATAATAAAATAACCATCATTTATTCAAATATCAAAGATTTTATCAATTTTATTTTAAAATCCACTTGAAAAAATAAAATGTTAAATGATGTAGTACACCTATGATAATTACTTAATAACGTGAGAAATGATAATCACGTGATCAGCAGAAATAAGTGTTTTTGTATTAAGTTGAATTTGATTTTAACTTTCCCGTGCATACCTGATATGATTGCGATATTTTATATATTATGGCTTTTATTTGTGTAAATTCGAATGTCCATGGGTAAGTATTTGTTAATAAGCATATATNGGTCCCTGATGGGATTCGATCCCGTGACCTCTCGCATTGTAAGCCACCGCTCTACCAACTGAGCTAATGGATCCCATTAACCAGTTTAACTCCGCCACATGTTTGTGATTGTCCCAAATCAGTGCCTGGATATCCAATGTAATATGCCGTGGGCCGCTATTTTTTGTGTTCAGTCGGTTAAGATGACAGATTATTGTTCGTTTTGTTGGTATTGGTGGAATTGTTGACCATCACTGTTTAATCTTTCTTTTAATAATTCAAAAATAGTTTACATATACATGTACACGTATACTATTTTCTACTTTTTCATTTTGTGTTTAATTTTGTAGTCTTTGTACTGTTTTCACTCTCCTATATTTGATTTTAGGGGGGGGGTGGTCCAAATGTTTGAGGTTTCGCCTCACTGAAGAGTGGCTGATAAGTTAGCAAAGTCATCAGTGATATCAGTTTATATCAATAGGGCATGAGATGATAACCCTTCTGAGGACACTAGATCTCACATTTACTTCATGACGGGTATCATTAATAGGATAGGATATAATAATCCTTCTTGGGCATCCCATCTCCTAGACAACCAGTCTTTGGTCTTTCTCCTTAATGCTGCGTGCTTAGCGGAGAAGCAACACATACCAATGTTATAGTCTTTGATTTTACCCTACCGGGGCTCGAACCCACGATCTATACCACTCGACGCGGGCACGCTAACCATTACGCCACCGATGCGGTTCCGTGGCATCGACAACATAATAAAACCTTCCTGGGAAAACATACCAACTTGAAGTATTTCCTAAATTTATGACCCGTGTGTATGATTGTCATCGTTCCTTATAAAATGTATACAAATATAAATATTTTAAAAATCTGTGCATAGGTATAATAAATACATTTCAAAGTAAGTTTATTTTCAAGTGTGTAATTAATATACTTTTAACAAATGTAAATAAGAAAATAAATCCCCAGTAAACATGTCAATATCTATTTTTTAAATATTTACATTATTTCACTGAAATGAAATGAAATGAAATTATTTACTCTCAATCTTTGTTTAAAATTTCATAGCGATACGGGCAGTAAAGAAATAAACAAATGGTGTGACATCATGAAAGGCGTGACAGCCAAATATCAACATTGTCCTCATAAATACTTGGCCTCTCCGTTCAGATTTATGAAATATAATTTTCTACTTTTTCTGCTTCAAACTTTAGCTACAACCGTACATAATAATTCTGATATGTGACCCACGTTTGTAAGATTTAACCGTAATTTTCCATGAATGTTCTCCATTCTGAATCTTTGATATTTCCTCTATTTGCAAATCTAAAAATCTGTTCGAATTGCAATAACAAGACGTATGCTTGTGTTTTTTTTAGATGATCACATTGTCTCAGACTATGTTTTTTACCCAAGTGTTTTCTTGTTGTTCGATCAGAAACAAGTTTATTGTTTAGCTTTCCAGACTTCAGATTTTGAGTGTACATGTACCTGATGAAGGTTATTCCAGAAACACGTCGTTCGCACGAAATTTGATGTCTACGTTTTTATTATTGTCCACCTCGATGTTAACTATTTCCATCCGCTTCTAAATTGCAGAGTTCTAGGCATTAGTTTGGTGGCTGGGGGGGATACTACTTTCCACATAATTAGTTTATATGTGTATATTGTTGATCATTGCTTGTCATTTTGCTTTTCGTCATTGTTTTGTCTATTTGTTTTTGCTATTTACGGTCTCTGGTTACCTCTTTGGTATCGTGTCTTCAAGGGTTATGGTGTTTAACGCCACTTTCAACAATATTTCAGTTATATTGTGGTGGTCAGTTTTAGTGGTGGAAGCAACTGGAGTACCCGAAAAAAATAATGTTATGTCGATTACACTCTCCATGAAGGAGATTCAAACTCACAACGTTAGTGGTGATAGGAACTGATTACATAGGTAATTACAAATCCAACTACCACATCATCACGACCATGACAGCTTCTTCAACAAATGTTTCTTGGTTAATAAAAAAAAAATACTGCCCCAGTGAATGTGTTGTTTGACTGTAATCAGAATCTAATAAAATTCGTTATGTTGTTTCTATTGTTGAACATTTATTACATTTCAAATAGTATAGTCCCAACAAATGTGTTGTACCCTCCAGTATGCAAAGATTCAGATGATGCCGTATCTGCGTGGCGTACCCAAACCATGTCACCTTTCTCGAGTAAGACAATAACGACTTGGGTTGCCATGCTATAATCATCAGAATCTGAGTATAAATGAGCCACTCTTATACCATTTTTTACTATTTCAAGGTAAGCTTCACTTATACCTTCGGTGTTCATCATACTACACGAAAATAAGTACACCGCCTTGATTGGTGCTGTAAAATGTCCATGTCGAGAATCGTATCCATTACCAATATTAGTTAAGACTTTGTCATACTCAACAATTTGGTGTTGGCCTAGTGCTATTTCTGTTGTAAGGATAGCAGAGAAAGCGACTTTCGATATACTGGGTGACGGGGTCGTAACTACAAAAACAACAATAATATAGAATTATAAGTATTTTATATACTTTAAATTCGGTTATCATTCTCGGGCAGTATTTAGCTTTTGCATATTGCTTGCAATTTAATTTCTTTGAAGACGAGCATCAAATCTTTCCTTTATTCTTGTGCGCTTTAATCTGTCTTTTAGCAACGTCATTGAACTACCTTTCCAAGCGTCCATTGATTTCATTGACAGGAAAATATTCTACGCCAGATGCCGCCAACCATTTTCCATTGTCTTTACGTCCGTATGTGATAACAAATAGTATTATAGATAAACCCAGCTAAAAACAAAACATTTCTCCTTAGAGTGAGTAATTGTTGTTTAATGCCCTGATAATGATGAGGTCAGCTTTGTGATAGACCAATACGCTTAATGTTAGTTCACTGGTCAAAACAATGGACCGCGGATAGACTTGTCAGTCCTTTCGGACACATTATCCCGATTCCCATCCAACCAGTTTTTGCTCGTTCTCCTTAATGCTGCGTGCTTAGCGGAGAAGCAACAATAACTAATTTCATAGTCGTTGGTTTGACCCGATCAGGACTCGAACCCACGATCTACCACACTCGAAGTGAACACTCTATTATACTACCATTCATTAAATTGTTGTGTAAGTTAATCAATATTTAATTTCAAATACAGTTGTAAGAACTCATATTTAGCTGTAAAAATGGAAGCACCCAATCATGCTTCTAAGACTCAATTGAACGGTCACGTACCTTTAAGTGCTTAAAGGAATAACGTCTACGATTTTGTTGAAAAATTCTAACTGTCCATAAATGATTTATTTAAGCTATCATTAAACAGTTATGCTGCAAAAGATACGATTGGTGTTCTTTTTTTGACAAAAAAGACCCAAAACTATCGTTAACGGAATTATTGTCCAGGATGACAAAAATTCAAAGTGAAAGTAACAGCGCCACCTATAAAAAACGGAAGTTCGAAACTCTCGGGGTTTTAGCTTTGAGGTAAGGAAAATACTGTTAAGATTCAAACACTTCAAATTGTCACGCTCGTTTAATGTTGTTTGAATCTTAACGTTTCGTAGCGTATTCGCCAATAATTCGGTGTTTAATCTTCATTTTATGAAGGTCAGTACGGAAAACGACAATAAATTTGGGTATGAAAAATTACGATTTTCGTAGACAATATGCCTTTAAGTGGAAGGGTTAGATGCTTAATGTCTTATTTTAATAGATGTGCTTAGCTTAATATATTCGTGTTACTATTGCGTATGGAATGTGGATTTGTGTTATGGTGTCTAACGCCACTTTCAACGATATTTCAGTTATATTGTGTCGGTCAGCTTTATTGGTGGAGAAAACCGGAGTACCTGGAGAAAGCCACCGACCTGCCGCAAGTCACTGACGACAAACTTCATCACATAATGTTGTATACAGTACACCCCACCATGAGTGGAATCGAAATCACAAACAAAAGAAACCCGACGAAAAACTAAATCATAAAGTTGTATTAGATACATCTCGGTGTTTGCGGGAATCGAAATTAGCGATTGTGGATTACGGCAAAGCTGTCCTCATTGATAGTGAAAGATATGTAGATATGACCGTAATTAATCAAGGGTTATTGGGGCTATGGTCATTAATGCCACTTTCAACAATATTTCAGATGTAACGTGGTGGTCTGTTTTATTAGTGAAGGAAACCTATGACATAGTGAGAGATATTGTCTCTTTAGAAAC
This sequence comes from Gigantidas platifrons, assembly GCA_002080005.1. Taxonomy (NCBI): domain Eukaryota; kingdom Metazoa; phylum Mollusca; class Bivalvia; order Mytilida; family Modiolidae; genus Gigantidas; species Gigantidas platifrons. The sequence continues at coordinate 40,282 of MJUT01044219.1, read as the reverse complement.
TTAAAAGAAAGCAACAAAAATATAGAAACCTTACTCTTTGGAAACGATGAAATTAATATAAACGAAAATTCTAATATCTTCAATAAAGTTCGAGCATATATATGAGACAAGCAAAAAAGATTCTAATCAGTGGTCGGTCATCTGGTCTACATCAACACCAATTTATTTCTCATGTTTCACTATATTGTGTTTTATATTATCTATATTTATGTATGTACTAGATTTGTTGACATTATTATATGTGTATTACATAATGTACTTGTAGGGAGAGGACAGTACATAAGTTGTGATAACTTTTTGTCCAATCCCATTGCTTTTTTATTTGCAGTAAAATAATATTAATCTAAACTAACTATGACATAGTGTGACATAGCGGGGTTTCAAGGGAAATTGTAAAAAAAAAACCATCCCAATAATTTGATTCAACTCAAACTATATCAATAATAACCGTATCGTCATTTTTCAAATTAATAAATTAGATTAGATATTCAATTGCTCCACCTTTTCTGATATATCGCTTTTAAAGATCTAACGAAGATTAATAAAAGACCACGTGTTTCCTCTAACGATAAAGATAGAGCTGACCAATGGGATGATGCGTTACTTTGAACAATTAACGTATGCGTCCTTGATTACTGTGAGATGTCAGACAGTTACAACAACTTCAATATTATTTTATCCTTAATGATCGCTGTTGTTATCGCCTGTCAATGCAAGTATGCAAGTTTTTCCGCTTTCGCATTATGCATTTCATATAAACTCGGAACTTTCATTCCGTACCGTCAAATGGATCAAGATAAATTAAATTCACCAAATCAGATTAGTCTTACTTTCTAGACTTGGCAAGCGACAAATTGATTGGAGGAGTAAATATAACTTGAAAGTGACCAATCATGGATTGGTTTGCGCTAGACCTGTATGCGCGACATATCATATTAGACCGCAAAATATGACAATGAACACGTTTGGTTTTCAATTGAGTCTGTATACTATTTCTAACGATGTTTAAATGTTTTTTTTTCTGCAATTTCCAACATTTCTTGTATCGAAATGGTGCAGACATTTTGTAAAAAAAAATCCTCTAATCAATAATCGGAAATCAAATATTAGTAATTTATATTACCCG
>MJUT01044219.1:7030-36470 GCA_002080005.1 Gigantidas platifrons | reverse complement strand
TAACTGGGAGAGCACGAACTCCAAATTTAGCTGGGAGAGCACGAACTCCAACTTTAACTGGGAGAGAACGAACTCCAAATTTAACTGAGAGAGCACGAACTCCAAATTTAACTGGGAGAGCACGAACTCCAAATGTAACTGGGAGAGCACGAACTCCAAATTTAGCTGGGAGAGCACGAACTCCAAATTCAACTGGGAGAGCACGAACTCCAAATTTAACTGGGAGAGCACGAACTCCAAAGTTAACTGAGAGAGCACGAACTCCAAAAACTGGGAGAACACGAACTCCAAATTTAACCGATAGTGCACACACTTCGAATTTAACTGGGAAAGCACGAACCTCAAATTTAACTTGCAGTCAAACTCCATTTAAGTTTATCTATGTCAGTGGGAGCGTAGTTTCCAGCCAAACGCCGTCTAATGACATTTATGCCAGTAGGAGCTTACATTTTAGCCAAATCTCATTTAAGTTGATCTATGTCATTGTTAGGTTGGTTTTCAGCCAACATCCAGCAAGGTGATATACGTAAGTGGGAACTTAGTTTTCTGTCAAAGCCCATCTAAGGTTCTCTCTGTTAGTGTGGTTTTTAGCTTTCATCCGCCAAATTCCAGTTAAGGTATTAGATGCCATTAGGAGCTTAGTTTTCAGCCAAACTCCGTTTAAGTTGATCTATGTCAGTGGTAGGTTGGTTTTCAGCCAACATCCAGCAAGGTGATATATGTAAGTGGGAACTCAGTTTTCTGTCAAGCACAGCTAATGTGATCTATGTCATGGGAGGCTTAGTTTTCTGCAATACCCATCAAAGATAATGTCTGTCAGTAGGAGACTAATGTTCAGCAAACACCATCTAAGGTGATCTATGTTAGTGGGAGCTTAGGTTTCAGCCAAATTCCACCTAAGATAATCTGTCAATGGTATCTTTGTTCTCAGTCAATCCCAGCTAAGCCGATATATGTCAGTGTGAAGTTCGTTTTCAGCCAAGCCCCATCTAAGGTGATATGTATGAGATGGTAGTGACTGTAACCTGGGGTTACTGCAGACACAGGCCACAAAAGTCCTAAGCAGGGGATGTGACACTATATACATCGTCTACCACAGGTTATAATGATAGACAAGTAGTAACATGCATTTGTTAAATACACTGAAAAAGCATGTTACCTGTTATATCTACAAATGTGCATAATGTTGCATGTGACAAAATGTGCAAATTTATATTTTCCTTTTCAATTTCTTTTAAAATTCAAAGGCATATCGACTTTTTCTCTAAATTTTTTTTATTATTTCCACATTTCACAACCGATTGTGAAATTTTTTTTCTCCTCACTAGTGAATTTAACTGTTCTCGGCACCTGATTGGTAAATTTTTATTATGTCGGGACTACTTTCTCTCCAACTGTGATCGATCATTTTATAAAATATTGAAAGATATTGTAGGCCTAAATACCATTTTCATGTAAAAAGTAACTTAATTCCATTTTCATGATGCGTGTGGTTAAATATTTTACTGCTGCGATGTGCGCCCTGTTTGGAGGGACTTACCGGGAACAGAACAGTTGGTATTCGAACGCCTACTCAATACATGGATACACGTATAAAGCTTCGTTGGTTACCGTGTAAACAAAAGCGCGATCGTGTCGTCTGCAAAATAAAAGATGTCCCTAAACGAAGTTTTGGAAAGGGGACAAAGAGTCAGACTTCTCTCGGGTGAAAAGGGGGTCATAATAGGGAAAAATGAAAACTTTGAGTTCCCATTATGGGAGATCAAACTCCAGAATGGAAAAATTCTCTCTAAATTTTAACAGATTTGACGTCCTAACTGAGCCTGAGGTATCAAACGATCCAGGAAATTCTGACACACCTCCTACAGTACCTGAAGAGCTTATGCATTTATTTCAGCCTGAAATATATGAATAAGATGATTCTGAATAATATAATAATAAGAATAAGATAAGATGTTATTGGTCCAAATTAAAGGGCCCACGAAGGGTCATATAAACATAATAAAATAAGGTGATTGCATAAAATATCAAATAAATTGTAAATACAAGAATAATAGATATATCTTTCTTCGTCGGCTGATCCGCCATTGTTGTTTTTTAATTGGAGATCCGTCCGCGCAAATATTTCGTTGGACATCTCATTTTTCAGGAAATATAGACAAATTTAAACATATTTTTGTTTCGTTAAATACTGTCGTTATAAAATATTAAAAGTCATTAATTTGTTTGGTTTCCTTTAAATATTTGAAACATCAATATCATTTTGCAACCATGGTAACAGGATGCGTAGCAATCTCTCAAAGGAAAGACTAAAGGGGTGGTATAAAGGTTGGGAGAATTTGCATATCGATTTAAAATTTGTTGTTTTAAAAAATTAGAGAAACAGATTCTTACATTGTTGTGAGTGAATTATCGGAGTTCTTATCTACCTCGATTGGAGAACTCCGATAATTCTCTCACAACAAAGTAAGAATCTATATGTCTCTGTTTTTGTGCTTTTTGAATTGTTTTAACGGTGAATTTTCCTTTTATTGTATCACGTGCATACTGAGAAAGTCACATGACCTTATATATTTGTCATATCTACGTTAGTTCTGTGGTAAAATTGATCTATGTGTTGGGACATTGTAAAGAGGGAAAGGTTTCAAAGTGCACAATTGGCGTCATATCTTATCTTACACAAATCTAGAAAGAGTTTATTGCGTTATAAACGAATGCTGAATAAAAGTAACTATTGTAAAAACGCACGTTACTTATGATGGTGTCATATGTATAATCATAGGATAATTTTATGATTTGGGAGGGGGTATTTTTGAAAAGGGGGTATTGTGAAGATAATGTACTGTAAGTATGATTAAAATCCGAGGTGGGGCCATTATTGGCCATTGGAGCACCTCCCTCTTTGCTATAGCAGTTCTTAAGCTACACCATTGATATTTTGGTTTGTTACAACAAATGCATTAAAAATGTTAAATAATAAAATGAAGCTATGTGTTGTGCATATGTTGTAGGAACCACGGAAGCAAAAATGTTTTGAAAATTACAGGCCAGAGTTTAAAGTCACCTGATAACGAATTCGGTTTAGATAAGGTTACGTTATTTACACGTTCACTAGTACATACAGGACAGCCATTATGTTTGTCCTAAGTGTACTTTGTTTTATTTTTGGAATTATTCACCAGCAGGTACAATATTGCTCAGCCATGTCGGATGAAACAGTGGCTGTTTAACTTGCTTTTCTTACAGGTATGTAATAGACAATACCAGCATATACTATTTTCTAAGATTGATTTATTGCTTAACAGATAGGACAAGCCTTCTGTGAGGTCAAATCTCGATCAGGGCGAGGTGTACAACATTATGTGATAAAGTTTGTCAGGGACTTGCGACATGTCGGTGGTTTTCTCCTGGTCCTCCGGTCCCCCAATAAAAAAAAACTCACCGCCACGATATAACTGAAATATTGTTGGAAGTTGCGTTAAACATCACCGCCACGATATAACTGAAATATTGTTGGAAGTTGCGTTAAACACCATCAAACAAACAAACAAACAAACAAACAAACAAACCCTCAAGATTGATTGGGTTCCGTGGTAGTCATCTTTTTAGTGTTTTGGGGTTTTGTATGTCTTAGTTTGTTCTGTGAGAACCCCTCTCCCACTTAACAGTTTTATTTCCCTTCCTGCTAGTTGTAAAATTTACTGATTTAGGAATTTTTAATAACATATGTCAATTTAAAGTGACACTCCCTTGATTTTCCCTTAAGATAAAGCCACATCGAAGATGTAAAGATAAGTGTACTCGCATCGTGGGTTAGAGTCCGCACCATGTCCAACTAAGGAATATAAAATTGGTATTTCCTTCTTCTCCGTTAAGCACCAATCATTAAGAATCCAGAAAATGTGTCCGACTGTGGTGATATAGCTACCAGTGGGCTATCACGGTAAAAATCTTAAAAAAGGTTATAATTACCATCTCCTCAACACTGTTCTCGCCATGATATTGCTGACACTTTGCAACAATCACTCACTAACTCTAAAAATAAAACAAACCTACAATGTTATTGCTATAGTAATTTATTAGACTGTCAAATTCAGTTCTACTCATTATGATTTGATATATGACATTACATTTTTTATTTCATTTTTTTTCATTTATTTTTAGAAAAATACTTACAATTAGACTATAAGCTTACACAATTAGACAAGAAATATGAAGATTTGTCAAAAGAAAATCTTAACTTAAAAACTCGCATTGAAACTCTAGATAAGGAAAATATAAATATAACAAACCAAATACCAAATGAAAGTAAACAGATAAACAGTGAGCTGCAAAGTGAAAGTAAACAGACGGAAGAAAATGAACATGAGAAGGAGGAATATTACGAATCCCATCCAGACTTGGAAACAATGGCCGATGTCGTGAAGTCTAATTCTGATTTGAAGGAAGCTACGACCAATAAAATGAACGAAAATTCTAAAGATGGCAAAGAGAAGCGACTACTTATTGGTTCGGGTAACAATATTATTTATAGTTTGTTCAAAAGCAATATATATTGTTAGATTATTAGACTATCGAAACGTCCTTATGTCTGACAGGAATATGAGGAGTGTTTTCCCATCAGATTATAATAAACCGTAGTGGCTGCATATTTCAACTGTGACCTGCTTATGTTACCTACCTACACCCCCAAATACCTACATACCACTCACAAACAATCATATTATTTAAAATTAAGATAATTATACAGTAATATTTTCAAGAGAGGTGAACTTTGCCTAAAGAAGATAAATCTACAACATAAATCCAGGAAAGATGATATCTGGCTGAGGGAGATAAATCTACACCCAATGGTACGGTTGGTGGTGATCTATGGTGTTTAACGCCACTTTCAACAATATTTCAGTTATATCAAGGAGGGCAGTTTTATTGGTGGAGGAAGCCGGAGTACCCGGAGAAAACCAACGACCTGTCGCAAGTCACCAAGCAACTTTATCACATAATGTTGTATCGAGTACAACTCGGGGTTCGAACTCACAACAATAGTGGTGATAGGTACTGACTGCATAGGTAGTTTGAAAGCCAACTGCCAAACGATCACGACCACGCCGGCCCCCACGTAAGGTGATATTTGGCTGAGGAAGATAAGTAAGTCTACACCATCAGTCCAGGTAATGTGATATTTGCCTAAGTGAGATCAATCTGAAGCCAAACACAGGTAAGGTGATCTACGGCTAATGAAGATCAATTTAAACTTTAAATATTCGGCTATGTAATCTTTGTATACGGGAGATAAGTCTACACCCAATCTCCGAGTAGGCGATCTTTGTATAAGTGAGATAAATCTACACCCAATCTCCGACTAGGTGATCTTTGAATAAAGGAGATAAATCTACACTCGATCCCCGGCTATAATAGGTGATCGTTGTATAAGGGGGATAAATATACACACAATCCTTGGCTAGGTGATCTTTGAATACGGGAGATAAATATACACCCAATCTTCGACTAGGTGATCTTTGTATACGGGAGATAAGTCTACACCCAATCTCCAACTAGGTGATCTTTGTATACGGGAGATAAATCTACACCCAATCTCCGACTAGGTGTTCTTTGTATACGGGTGATAAGTCTACACCCAATCTCCAACTAGTTGATCTTTGTATACGGGAGACAAGTCTGCACCCAATCTCTGACTATGTGATCTTTGTATACGAGAGATCAATCTACTCCCAATCTCCGACTAGTTGATCTTTGTATATGGAAAATAAATCTACACACAATCCCAGGCTAGGTGATCGTTCTATAAGGGATATAAGTCTACACCCAATCTCCCACTAGGTGATCTTTGCATACGGGAGATGAATCTACACCCAATCTCCGACTAGGTGATCGTTGTATACGGGAGATAAATCTTCATTCTAACTCATGTAGAGCAATCTATGCCTAAGGAAGATAATCCGTCTATTTACAATATTGTTGTTTAACTTTAATGTCTGTAAATTTATACATCTAATTTATAAATATACCTCTTGTTTATTCTATGCAGTGTCGACACCACCCCCGGATGTTGCAAGAATCGCATTTTACGCTGTTCTCACACATGATCTGACATTGGGCCAGCATCAAATAGTGGAATATGATAAAGTTATAACGAATGTCGGAAATGCTTACGATTCTCGATATGGTCATTTTATATCTCCAGTGAAGGGGGTCTATTTGATGTCTTTTACACTAATGAACAAGAATGGTGGAGATATGAGCATTGAAATGATACGAAATGGAGTACGGATAGCCATTGGCTATGGAGGTTCTAGCGATTACAATATGGGAACTCAGGTTGCTATTGTCTTGCTAGAAAAAAGTGATATGGTTTGGATGCGACACGCTTCTTCCTCCACGCAGACCTTTCATGGTTTTGAATATAATACATTTGCTGGCACTCTATTGTTTAGAATGCAATAAAGATGCTTTTTTGGTTTATGTCACTTTGTTAAATATCATTTATGCATGGTGGTGTCCAACGCAACTTCACTGTACGAAAAACATGACGGGTGTCTTATAAGAAGCAGGAATTTCGCGAGCACTTTAGTTTGGTGGGGATCGAGTTGCTCTAGTGTTCTATGTTGTGTTGTTTGCTTTGTTTGTCTTCGTACTTTGTCTTGTTAGGCCAATGTCGTTGATGTCTCTGGTTTGTCCATTCTTGATTACACCTTCGGTTTTCTCTTACATTAATCAACATGTATCATAGGGGCTTCACAAGAAAAACGAAAAGAAGCTCTCCCGATCCTTTAATATCACGTTCCGCTATATAGATGATGTCCTTTCACTAAATAATTCTATATTTTGTTATTTCGTTGATCACATCTATCCCATTGAGCTTGAAATAAAAGATACCACAGATAGAGATACGTCTGCTTCATACCTTGACCTACACCTCGAAATTGACAGTGAGGAGTGGTTAGGAACGAAACCTTACAACAAAAGAGATGATTTCAATTTCCCATTGTTAACTTTCCATTTATATGTAGCAACATTCCAGCAGCATATTCTAGCGCTTGTGGTTCCTATCGGGATTTCCTTGATAGAGGGTTATTGCTAACAAGGAAGCTACTGAACCAAGGGTTCCTCTTGGTTAAGTTGAGGTCATCACTTCACGGTTCTTTCCTAATTGATGACTTATCACTGGTTTGTAACTAGATTAACACGACGGGTGCCGCCAATGGAGCAGGAACTGCATACCCTCCCGGAGCACACACCTGAATTCACCCCCGGTTTATAGTGGGGTTCATATTACTCGATCTTTAGGTTTATGTGTATGTTTTGTAGATCGTGGTTGTTGTTTTTTTCGTTTTCTTTTGGCCATTGTGTTCTTCGATTTAAGGATTTTGATTACCCCTTTTGTACCTTTTCTTACACTAAAGAACGTTATTGAAGTCACTGAATATGAGAAATAATCACACGTCAGTAATTTAATTGTTCTTTTAAACAAAATTCATTCTATATGAATAATTTTTGTCTTCTTTGTGAACTCAAAGTGTTGCAGTTTTTGAATAAAAAAAAGCCAAATACATGCCAGACAAATGTTCTTTGCAAGCATAAACCGTGAATGTCAGGAGATAAAAAAAGAATAATTATGTCGGTCGTGTGAAGATTTTATATTTCATATAGATATCTTTTGTGTGTATTTGTAAATTGTTCAAAGCTAAAGTTTGTCACTATCTACAAGTCAAATGTTACACCTTCAAAAGTTTAACCTTCTGTGTAGATATTCAAGGCTACAGCGTTGAAACAAAACTATCTTCAACAAATATTCTAAAAGACAAAATTATCATGATAAAAAGAGAACAACTATACGTAGCCTATCTAAAACCGTTAAAATCACCCACGCAAACGGGTGAATCATAAAATTGATTGATTGATTGATTGATTGATTGATTGATTGATTGATTGATTGATTGATTGATTGATTGATTGATTGATTGATTGATTGATTGATTGATTGATTGGTGCTTAATGCCTTTAATCCTAAGAAGTAATCTAACCAACTATATGTTGCACAATATAATATAAGGGAAAGTTTTACTGTATCAGTGGTAATTAGAAGATGAACAGACAATACCAAAAATAAACGAGAAAAAGGGAAACAATGGTCGGCAAAACGCTATACAGACAAATAAAGGCTAAAGTAATACGAGCCCCACTAAACATCATTGCACGAGCAAGTAGTTTCTGTACCACTAGTTGCGCTCGTCGCGTTACTCTTGTTAAAAATCGGACGAAAAAGTTTAATCACTATTCAAAACGATATGAATAAAGCGTTAATATACTATCAAGGATAGATCACTACAAAGAAGGTCTGGTTTACCTCATAAAAGAAACAATACCTACTGATACAAAATCACATTGGCATTACTCCATGTGAGGTAATCTAGCTACATTCAATCAATACATACTAAAGGTAATCTCTCAGTGGTAGAAAAGAACTTGAAATGTTCTCAGGGAAGATTTGTTGTAGGTAGTTCGTATCCCAAATTAATATATTGATAAAGATAGACATTTGAAATATAGATGCTAACAATGCTGACACAAAACAAAACAAAAAAAACAAAAACAAACATAAAAAGGGACGTTAAGCTACAATATCATGGACAGTAATGCAAAAACAAGACTAACTCAGCAGCCAATGATAAAACACGAAAGCCAACCAACACTAGTACGAACGCGTTGGTAAAAACAACAGTAGTACAAAAAGAAAACACGTGGAAAGGACATGGAATCATGTTTTCACATCAAATAACACGTTTTCTATTGTTTCTTCTTTTTATAAACGAATAAGGCTTCAATGGTGATACCTATGTCATAATCTGATTCTGGAAAAGTGCGTCATTGTCGATTTCCCTTCCACCTGCTCCATAGTTTAGTTGGTCCATTCAGCGCATATTATTAGCTAGATATATGTTCTGATTGGTCGTGTGATAATAAGAAATATATCTACCACTACAAAGATGATATATACTGAATATATGTTCTAAATGGTGATGAGCCATGGACGGTTCCACTTATAGCTGATCTATAGCAGGTATTGTCCTGTCAGAACAGTGCAACAACTGGATATATTTTCTGATTGGCCGTGCAACATTAGTGATTTCCCTTTATAACTGGTCTATAGCAGATATTATCCAATTAGAGCACAATATCGATCGGATATGTTTTCAGCCAAACCCCACCTAAGTTGATACTGTGACATAGGCTACACAAGTCTTAAGCAGGGAATGTGGCACTATAAATACCATCTAACACAGGAATAACATATATTATCTTCTAAAATTTAAAGGGATATCGACGTTGTCTCTGCTTTTACGCTTTTTTGAACTGCTTTAACGATATGGTACATTTTGTTTTTGTTCCCTTTTATTGTGTCACGTGCATACTGAGAATGTCACATGACATTACATATTAGTCATATCTCCGTCAGGTTTGTAAAATTTATCTATGTTTTCGGGACATTGTAAATTTCCCATGACAGTTGTTTTGCTACACCATTGAGATTTTGGCAAATTACAAAAATACATTAAAAATATTAAATTATACTTAAACCAGAAACTGTTTAATTTTCCGGTTAGCCGAAATTATGTGTTGGAGGAACACTCGAGACAAACATGTTTTGAAAATTACAGTACAGAGCTTAAAGTCACCTGATAACGAATTCAGTTTAGATAAGGTTACGTCATTTAACACGTTCATTAGTACATACAGGACAGCGACTATGTTTGTCCTAAGTGTTTTCTGTATTACCGTTGGAATTATTCATCAGCAATTGCAATATTGCTCGGCCATGTCGAATGAAACAATGGCTGTTCAACTTACTTTTCTTACAGGTATGTAATAGGCAATACAAGCATACAATATTTTCTAAGATGTATTTATTGGTTAACAGACAGGACAAGCATGCTGAGAGTTCGAATATCGATCAGGGCGAGGTGAACAACATTATCTGATAAAGTTTGTCAGTGACTTCCGACAAGTCGGTGGTTTTCTCCGGGTCCTCCAGTTTCATACACCGAAAAAACTGACCGGCACGCTATAGCTGAAATATTGTTGAAACACCATCAAACATACAAACAAACAATCAAGATTGATTTGGTTCAGTGTTTGTAATCTGTTTAGCTTTATGTGTTGTGTTTTTTGTGCCTTGTTGTCATAATTCGTTCTGTGTCTTAGTCATTATAAAGTATGTTCAACTGTGCTGCATAGTAGATTATAACATTTATTCCGTGTCTATGTGTGGGCTGTTATCCATTGGTATTAATTTTTCACCAGTGCACTTCTACACACGCTATCAGAACCCCCTTCCCCCACCCCATCACTTAACAGTTTTATTTCCTCTCCTGCTATTAAATTTTACTGATTTAGTCATTTTTCATATGCATCAATTTTATACGATATTCAGTTGATATTATCTTAAAATAAAACCACATCGATTATGTGATGATTAGCGTGCCACACAGCATTAAGGATAAAGAGCAAATATTGGTTTGTTCGTAATCAGGATAATGTGACCGCGAGTGGGTTGACATTACTACCCGCAGAATGTTGCCCTCAGTGAGCCAGCACAATAAAATTCCAACTAAGTGTGTTGACCTTTAATAAAAAACGGACATTACTATTTTTTCTTTAAGCACAAATTATTGTATTGATCATCGACTTTACTTGTTCTCGTCGTGTTATAGCTGACACTCTGCTCAAATGTAGTTAGTCACTCACTCACTCACTCACTCACTCAGTAAAACGTCCCTACAATGTTATTACTATAGCGATTTATCTTATTATCAAATTCATTTCTACTCATTCTGATTTGATATATGACATTACATTTTGCTTTTATTATCTTTTCTTTTTACTTAGAAAAATATTTACAATTAGAACAGAAATTTGAAGATTTATCAAGAGAAAATCTTAACTTAAAAACTCGCATTGAAGCTGTAGAGGAAAATAGAGATATCAAAGACCAACCACAAAGTGAAGGTATAAAGATAACCAGCCACCATAGAGACGATTATACAGATAATGAGACAAACACAGATACTATTGAAAACGACCATTCTAACAACGTAGAAAATGGGCATGAGAAGGAGGAATACTACAAATTCCATCCAGACTTGGAAACAATGGCTGATGCCGTGAAGTCTAATTCTGATTTGAAGGAAACTACAACCAATAAAGTGAACGAAAATCCCAAACATGGCATATCCAAAGAGAAACGACTACTTATTGATTCGGGTAACAATATTATTTATCCTATGTTGAAATTCATTCTATTATCATATACGCTCAAGGTCAAAAGATTGGAAAGCCAAATATTTTAAAAGTAATTGAGAGCAAGTAAGGCATAGGGCTTAACAAGGATATCCCAAATCAGCTCAGGTCACAGTATAGGGCCTAACAAGGATATCCCAAATCAACTCAGGTCACAGTATAGGGCATAAGAAGGATAGCCTAAACCAGCCCAGGTCACAGTATAGGGCCTAACAAGGATATCCCAAATCAACTCAGGTCACAGTATGAGCCTAACAAGGATATCCCAAATCAGCTCAGGTCACAGTATAGGTCATAACGAGGATATTCCAAATCAGCTCAGGTCACAGTATAGGGCCTAACAAGGATAGCCTAAACCAGCGCATGTCACAGTATAGGGCCTAACAAGGATAGCCCAAATTAGCTCAGGTCACAGTATAGGGCCTAACAAGGATATCCCAAATCAGCTCAGGTTACAGTATAGGGCATAACAAGGATATCCCAAATCAGCTCAGGTCACAGTATAGGGCATAACAAGGATATCCCAAATCAGCTCAGGTCACAGTATAGGGCATAACAAGGATAGCCCAAATTAGCTCAGGTCACATATGCTTGAGGGAGGTGAATCGTAGTTTAATAATGAATGCAGTATTTAGGAACTGTAAATTTCAACAACGAATATGTCTAATAAACCATGTTAATGCGAAACAATGATTACTGGGCGTATGATTCCCCTGTGGACTAATAGTCGGTTCCCCGGAAATTACAAGCACCCTGGTTAAGACAACGGTGCCAAATATAATAGCTGACATTTCAAATGTGTCCTTATGCAAATGTGACCTACTCACAAGAGTTACAAAACCATATTTTAAAAATATGTGGTTGGGTTTTGAGTGAGTGAGTGAGTGAGTGTTGCTTAGCACCAATTCATCAATTCTTCAGCTATATCATGGCGAGAACAAGTTAATTGTCAATGAGATGATGATGAGGTCCGCTTTGTTTTAGACCAACACGTTCAGTTGGACTTTTATAGTGCTAGCTTACTGAAACAACAGTCCGCGAGTAGACATATCGCTTCACTTAGGGAACGACCATTTAACTTGAAAGGGGGGGAGGGTTATGGTTTTTTCCTAAAAAAATATTCTGATTCCCAAAGTTGCTGAAAAAAATATTCTGATTTTGGTAGAGGAAAAAACAATAACCTGATTCAGAGTTTTTGTCAAATAACCTAATGTTAAATTCTGGAAAAAATTTCGTGCTTTGCGCGACAAAAAAAAAATATTCTAACTCTCGTGTTGTCCGAAAAAAAAAATTCTGAACGAAAAAAAAAAAAAAAACCATAAGCCCCCTGCAAGTTAAATGGTCGGTCCCTTAGACACAATATCCTGATTCCGAGCCAAACAGTATTTGCTCTTTTTCATTAATGCTGCGTGCTTAGAGGAGAGGCAACAAATACCAATTTTATAGTCTTTGGTTTGACCCGACCGGGTCTCGAATCCACGATAGCCATCACAGGTATTTAAGGAATATTTGAAATTGTTGAACAGGTTAAACACGATATAACCTGGTTTGGGTCAGTTTACGCTTAATAAACCCCAAACCAGGTTATGTAAGTATAACCTGTTCAACAATTTCAAATATTCCTTATAATTTAATTTTTACAACAAAATGTAATGATTCCTCGATTTTTATTACGATTATTTCATGTAACTATTTGAATTTGTCGTTGGCGGATGAACACGTTTGTGACGTCACAATACCAACCCAGGTTATCGAGTATATCCATAATTTTCTCCAGGAAGATTAGCCAATCAGATTGAAATATTTAAATCAAATTAAATTATTGATTCATGGCTAATGGATATAAATCTATATCTATGCAATCGTTGCATAAGGGAGAAAAATCTCCATTCGCACTCATATAAAGGATTTTATGCATAAGGAAGATAACTCATCAATTTACAATATTTTTGTTTAATTTTAATGTCTGCAAATTTATTATTAAATATACAATGACATCTAATTTATAAATATACCTCTTGTTTATTTTATACAGTGACGACACCAACACCGGATAATGCAAAAATAGCATTTTACGCTGCTCTCACGCATGATCTGTCAGTGGGCCAGCACCAAATAGTGGAATATGATAAAATTATAACGAATGTCGGAAATGCTTATGATTCACGACATGGTCATTTCACAGCGCCAGTGAAGGGTGTCTCTATTTGATATATTTTACACTAATGAACGTAGGTGGTGGCCCTATGGACATTGACATGGTACGAAATGGAGTTCGAGTAGCGTATGGCTATGGTGATACAAGAGGTTACAATATGGGAACTCAGGTTGCTATTGTCATGCTAGAAAAAGGTGACATGGTTTGGGTACGACATGCACCATCTTCTACCGAGGTTCTAAGGGGTAAGAATGTAATACCTTTGCTGGGACTCTGTTGTTTACAGTGTAATAAAGAGACATTTGTTGTTTTATGTCACTTTGTTAAATATTATATACGTATAGTTCAAGACGCATTGAGTGTATGAGTAACGTGACGGGTGTCTGATAAGAAGCAGAATATGCTTAGCATTCGCGTGCACTGAGATCACACCGTGTTTTGGTGGGGTCCGTGTTGCTCATCTTTTTAGGGTTTTTTTTTTAAATTGTTTTTTGTTTTTTGCTTTTTTGACTTCGTATTGCTTCTTGTGCAGCCAATGTTGCCGATGTCTCGAGATTGTCCATTCCTGATTTCTCTTACGGTTTTCTCTAACATTTATCAACATGTATTACATGATAGAAAGATAAGGAAGTAACTGAATATCAGAGATAATTACACGTCGGTAATATAATTGTTGCTTAAAAAATGGCTATTTTGTATTAATACTTTATGTCTTCTTTGTCAAAATCTTGCTTTTTCAATTTAAGAAAAAAGTCCTTAAAAAATTTACTTTGTGAACACAGACCTTGAATTGTGAGGATACAAACTAGAATCATGTCCTTCTTGTTATGGTTTTATGTTGATATACATTTGTAGCTACGTATGTGTCCTTTATAGAAAGCTAAAGTTTCTCACTATATGTAGACGCAGATTAACCACTAACCAGATACATATATATATATATGCTACACCGTTAGAACAAAAGCTAGATTCAATCATTATTTAAGAAAAGCAAGAATATCTTTATCCAAAAAAACAAACAAACTACAAAACATTTTAAGCAACATATAATAATAAACAATTAGTCAATAAAGTTAAAAAAACAAAACAACGTTAAAACGCCCTTACTAAGACGTCACTAAAGTGAGTGAGTGATTGTTGCTTAACGTCAATTGAGTAATGCTTCAACTAGTATGTCGTGGCGAGAACAAGCTAATTGTCAATAAGATGATGATCAGGTCCACTTTGTTCTAGACCAACATGCTGAGTTGATTTTTATAGAGCTAGCTCACTGAAACAACAGTCCGTGGGTAGACATGTCGCTCCACTCGGACACATTATTCTGATTCCGAGCCTACCAGTGTTTGCTCTTTCTCCTTAATGCTGCGTGCTTAGCGGTGAAGCAACATATACTAATTTCATAGTTTTTGGTTTGACCCTATCGGGACTCGAACCCACGAACTATCACACTGGAGGCAAGCATGCTAGCCATTACGCAACCGATGCGGTTATGAATCTATGTGTTTTGCAAGTTTATATAAAGAAAAGTTTTAAGATACCAAAGGGGTTATCAGAAGCCGTGCATCGAAGGACAGACAATACAAATAAAAAGACGATAAGAAAAGCAATGATCGACAAATCACTATGAAGAAAGCTAAATCTTGAGCAACAAGTACCCTACTAAAAACAGAAAGTGAAATCAGATGATCTGAACGGACAAGACGTTCTTGCTCCACTATTGGCACCCGCCGATTTACTCTTGCTCAAAATCGGACGAAAAGTACAATCACTATTCAAAAAGATATCAATAATACGCTACGATAATACTTCGGTTAAACCAGTCCAGAGAACCCTTATCTGTGTTATTTTAACAAGTTGGCATATGATACAAACCTACATAAGTCAAGTATTAAATAATAAGAAGAGTTTGAGGATACTACAAGGGGTAATAAGAATCCGTATATCGAAGAAGAACAGACAACACAATGGCCAAAAGAAAAAGTACGAAAGGACAAACAACGATCTACAAAACATACATATAAAACTAAAGATCGAGTAAGACGACCCCCACTAATAAGAAGGGGTGAACCCAGATTCTCCTGATGGGTGAACAGTTCCTGTTCCACTAATGTCACCCGTCGTGTTAATCTAATTATAAACCGGTGATTCAGTTATTTACCATTTCCCTACTTCTAGATTACTCTTGTCTAATCTTGTTAATAGTTCCCTGTGCACTAGAACAAGAAGTGGTGGCAACAAGTATGTCATAATCACCCCGTTTATCCCACTACAATATGTTCTGATCAGAAATTCCCTTTGCGTCTGATCTACAGCAGATATATCTACTAATCGGAACACTGTATAAACTGAGTAAATGTTCTAATTGGCCGTGTGACTTGGGGGATTCCCCTTACATATTGTCTATAGCAGATATATCTACCAATCGGAACACTGTGTAAACTTGGCAAATGTTCTGATTGGCCGTGTGACTTAGGGGATTCTCTTTGCATATAACAGATATATCTACCAATCGGAACACTGTGTAAACTGGGTAAATGTTCTGATTGAGAGGTGTGGACGCGAAACATTCCTATAGAGAAACGTTTAATGCTAATGCAATTTGTCTATATCGACGGATTTGATTGGTTATTTTTCTGTTTTATTTGTATTTATTGACTTAAATACAAATAACATAAATCGAACATGAATGCTCCAGCAAAAGAAACGGGAGTAAAGAAGAACTAAACAACACGAAACTAAAACCATACAAGCATGTACAATGTGTAATTGTATAAAACGAACAACACGCAGCGTACTAAGGACATGCGGCGAACTCAAGTGCAACGAAAGTGTAAACAGGTCCTGCAGAAACGATATCCAAATAAGGCGAATTCATATCACTGTAAATTATGTTTTCGATCTGATAAAACATGACGACATCATAAACACCATAGCTTAGTGGTGTCTCTGTCTCTCAAACTTTAATTGTCTGTGTAGTATGTTGTGGCTCACTGTTTTATCATTTGTCTTTTTATTTTATTTTTGGCCATTGCATTGTCTGTCTTTCATCGATTTACCGTTTCTGATTACTCCTTTGATATAGTCAAACTGTTATTTAGGGGAATGCTTCCCATAATAGAAAGAGTTCTCTTATAATAAGAACACTCTCTATAGACAATAGAGCCGACATACATTGCATAAAACCGTCTTGGTTGTTTGACGGTTAGCGTCCTCATCTCTCAATCAGAAAATATATCCAGTCTGTAGAGTGTTGCGATTGGAAGATATATCAGAACATAATCAGTTTAATCAGCCTAATCAGAACATATATTCAGTTTATACAGTGTTCCGATTAGTAGATATAGCTGCCATAGATCAGGCGTCGAAAGGGAATCTCTTATCAGAATACGTTGCAGTGGGCTAAGTTGGGTGATTATGACTTACTTGTTGCCACCACTTGTTTTCTAGTACACAGGGAACTATTAACACGATTACATAACAGTAATCTAGAAGTAAGGAAATGGTAAATAACTGAATTACTATTTAATGCTTGACTTATGTAGGTTGGTATTACACCGGATTTGTAACTAGAACAACGCGAAGGGTGCCACTGCTGGAGCATAAACTGCTTGTCCGTTCAGATCATCTGATTTTACTTTCGGTGCTTAGTAGGGTACTTGTTGCTCAATCTTTAGATTTCTTCATAGTGATTTGTCGAACGTTGCTTTTCTTATCTTATTTTACTTTGTATTGTCTGTCCTTCGATGCACGACTTCTGATGGGTTATCAGAAGTCGTGCATCGAAGGACAGACAGTTGGTATCTTAAAACTTTTCTTTATATAATCTTGCACAACACATTGATTCATAACCGCATCGGTTGCGTAATGGTTAGCGTGCTTTCCTCCAGTGTGGTAGATCGTGGTTCGAATCAAACTAAAAACTATAAAATTGGTATGTCTTGCTTCTCCGCAAAGCACGCAGCATTAAGGAGAAAGAGCAAAGATAGATTGGCTTGGAATCACATTAATATGCCCGGGTGAGGCGATATGTATATCCGCGGACTGTTATTTCAGTAAGGTAGCCCAAAAAGAATCCAACTCAGCGTGTTGGTCTAGTACAAATCGGACATCATCATAATTTCATTGAAAATAAGCTTGTTCTCGCCATCACATAGTTGAAACATTGCTGAATTGGTGTTAATCACTCACTCACTCACTTTATTGACTTCTTAGCAGGGACGTTTTTAACGTTCTTTTGTTTTCTTATCTTTGCTGACTGATTGTTTATTATTATAAGTTGCTTAACGGCATATTCGTCGTTTCAATCTTATAATGATACATATCAATTTTCGTAGAAATGGAGAAATCAGAGGTCAAAGCTTGGGCAGTTGAATAAATAGATTGGAGATATAACACTATAACACTTCTCAAATTGTCTTAAACCAGTATATTTTGTTATATGGCTTAAATAGGGAGATACATCATTGACAATTAAAGTCACTGATACCCATAAGTCATATTGTTCAAAAAATGAACATGTATTATAAGATTGACCAAAATAATAATTTTTTAATACCCAAATTTATTGTCGTAAATGATTTGTTTAAGCTATCATTAAACAGTTATGCTGCAAAAGATATGATTTGTGTTCTTTTTGTGACAAAAAGACCCAAAACTATCCTTATCGGAATTATTGTGCAGGATGACAAGAATTCAATTTAACCCGACTCTATTCATTTGATCTTCTATGTGAACTCGTCTTGAGCATGCACACTGTTTGGAATTTAATAAACAACATGTGGTTAGAGAAAGTGTCAAGGCGTGGAAGAAAGCGGACTTCAGAGAGAAAGAGGAATGAAAGTGCAGTATCTTTCAAATGGAACAAATGCAGGATACATGTAGGGGATCAGTTCGACTGTTGGAACGAACTGAAGGAAGTGCTACGCGTCCAAGCTCACGCTGAAGTGACAAAGATTGTTGCCTTCTTTTTTCAATTGTTTTTCATATTTTATGAATTTATGATGATGCCTATGATCATTTTCGGTAGATATTATTAAATATATGCAACATCAAATTATTGTCAATGAGTAGCATAAAACGGCCGTATTTGCGAGGTAAACAAACACGACATGCTGCAGCATCCGGGCTACTGGCATAAAAATAGATAAAAATATATTTGGCCTCGCTCAGGTCAGTGCATAATTAATTAGCTTCCAATAACGATGGTCAGCTTTTTTAAATCGAAAAAAAGACAACGTTTCGTAGCGTATTTGCCAATAATTTGGTACTTAACCTTCATTTTATGAAGGTCAGTACGGAAAACGACAATAATTTTGGGTATGAAAAATTACGATTTTGGTAGACAATATGCCTTTGAAATGTGGATGTGGTGTTTTTTTTTGTCAAGACAATCTTCATAATGATTGAATCTAGTTTTTGTATTAACGGTGTAGCATGATCTATCTGGTAAGTGGTTAATCTGCGTCCACATATAGTGAGAAACTTTAGCTTTCTATAAAGGATACGTGCGTACCTACAAAGTTTTGTCAAGTGGCCGTCGTGATCGTGATCGTATAGTAGTTGTATTTACAACTGCATGTACAATCAGTGCCTATCACCACTAAAGATGTGAGTTCGAATTCAAGCTCAGGCGAGGTGTACTCGATAGAACATTACGTGATAAAGTTTGCTAGTGACTGTCGGCAGGTGGTGGTTTTCTCCACCAATAAAACTGACCTGGCCGATATAACTGAAATATTGTTGAAAGTGACGTTAGACAGCATAAACCAATCAAAATAAAAACCATAGCAAGAAGGACACGATTCTTGTGTTTATCTTAAAAATTCAAGGTCTGTGTTCACAAAGTACATTTTTTTTCTTTTAAAAGAGCAATGATATTACCGATGTGATTATATCTTATATTCAGTTACTTCCTTATCTTTCTTTCATGTAATGCATGCTGATAATTGTTAGAGAACACCTAAAGGGTAATCAGGAATTGACAATCCAGAGACATCGGCAACATTAGGGACACAAGAAAAAGTACGAAGACAAAAAAAAAATCAACCCTAAAAAGATGGGTGATCTCAGTGTTCGCGAATGTTAAGCATATTCTGCTTCTTATCAGACACCCGTCATGTTACTCATAAGCTCAAGTTGTGTTGAACTATGCGTATATGATATTTAACAAAGTGACATAAAGCAACAAATGCTTCTTTATTACACTGTAAACAACAGAGTCCCAGCAAAGGTATTATATTCCGCTCTATGTAGGACTTCTGTAGAAGATGGTGCATGTCGTACCCAAACCATATCATCCTTTTCTAGAATGACAATAGCAACCTGAGTTCCCATATTGTAACCGGTAGAATCTCCATAGCCATGCGCTACCCGTACTCCATTCCGTACCATTTCAATTTCCATATCTCCACCATTCTTGTTCATCAGTGTAAAAGACATCAAATAGACACCCTTCACTGGAGATATAAAATGTCCATGTCGAGAATTGTAAGCATTTCCGACATTCGTTACAACCTTATCATATTCCACTGTTTGATGCTGGCCCAATGACAGATCATGTGTGAGAATAGCGTAAAATGCTATTCTTGGAACGTCTGGTGGTGGTGTTGTCACTGTACAAAATAAACAAGAAGTATACTTATGAATCAGATTTATCTCCCTTATACAAAGATCGTCTAACCGGAGATTGGGCGTTGATTTATCTCCCTTATAGAAAGATCATCCAGTCGGAAATTGGGTGTAGATTTATCTCCCATATACAAAGAACACCCATTCGGAGGTTGGGAGTAGATTTATCTCCCATATACAAAGATCACATAGTCGAAGATTGGGTGTAGATTTATCTCACTTATACAAAGATCACTTAGCCGAATATTGGGTGTAGATTTATCTCCCTTATTAAAGATCGCCTAGTCGGAGATTGGATGTAGATTGATCTTCATTAGCCATAGATTACCTTACCTTTGCTTGGCCTCAGATTAAGCTCATTTAGGTAATGATCACATTTCCTGGATTTATGGTGTATACTTATCTTCCTCAGGCAAATATAAATTTACCTGGATTTGGGTGTAGGCTTATCTTCCTCAGCCAAATATCACCTTACCTGGATTTAAGGCTGTTTAGTTTTGATAGCTTTGGGTATTTGGGTTCCGTTGTTTTTCAATTGTAAATATGATTTTCTAAGAGTAGGCATGTGTGTAGTTGGGGGTTTAGGTAGGTCACAGTTGAAATGTCGGCACCAAATTAGATATATAAGGTTTTATCATGATCAGATGGGAAAACTCTTCTCATATTCTTGTCAGACATCAGGACGTTTCGTTAGTCTAATAATCTAAAAATAAATTTCATATCAACAAAGGTTGAATAATATTGTTACCCGAATCAATAAGTAGGCGCTTCTTTTTGTATATGCCATCTCTAGGATTTTCGTTCATTTTATTGGTTGTAGCTTCCTTCAAATCAGAATTAGTCTTCACGACATCGGCCATTGTTACCAAGTCTGGGTGGGATTCGAAATATTCTTCCTTCTCATGCTCAATTTCTTCCACTTTGTAAGAATGATCTTTTTCAGCAGTATTTATGTTTGTTTCTTTATTTGTATAATCATCTCTATGGTGACTGTTTATCTCTTTACTTTTACTTTGCAACTGACTGTTTATCCGTTTACCTTCACTTTGCAGCTGATAATTTATCTGTGTACTTTCACTTTGTAGTTGGTCTTTAATATTTCTATTTTCCTTATCTAGATCTTCAATGCGAGTTTTTAAGTTCAGATTTTCTCTTGACAAATCTTCATATTTCTTATCTAATTGTGTAAACTTGTGGTCTAATTGTAAATATTTTTCTAAAATAAATGAAAGAGATGGAAAAAACTAAATGTAATATCATATATCATATATCAAATCATGATGAGTAGAACTGAATTTGAAAAGCTGATAGATCATAGATGATGGGTCGTTTTATTTCTAGAAAGAGTGATAAAGTGAGTGAGTGAGTGAGTGAGTGAGTGAGTATATAGTTGTTTTTATTTAATTCTAGATACTTCTTAGCTATGACTTGATTCTTGTACAAGAAATAAGAGACAGTTTACAGGAAGAATTTAAGAATTTGTTGACAATTTTGAACAGTGAAGTGGTCAGGTAAATTTCTGAAATCGATTTGCACAAAATTGTTATCTAGATTAACACGACGGGTGTCACTGGTTGAACAGTTTAACCATACGGGTTCTGATTTCGAAATAAAGAGGGGTCCTTTCAAACTTACAGAAAAAGCCTCCGAATTTAAGAAGAAACAAAGTAAATATGAAGTGGTTAATGGTATATACATTTTAATTTTAAATGTCTACAAATCAGTTATCGTGTGCCACTAGTGCTGCAGGAACTGCTTACTGACTATTGTGTTGTCTGTTCTTTTTCGATATACGGATTCTGATTACCCCTTTGGTATCTTCAAACGCTTTTTCCTTCGATCGGTTACGATCAATAAAATTATGCTTAGATAATTTACGGTACATTCTTGTCTTCATAAGTCCACGTGAAGTTCGTGCTCACTCATCAGTTCTTGGTATAAATACTACTGTTTTTTAATATTTCGGTCAAAAGCTCTTCAGAGCATGTGTTGTATATTTGATTTTATGCCGAATCAAAATAAATGTTTCTTATCTTATCTTATCTTATCTTATAATAAGGTATCGTCAGAGTTCGCTACGACACCCATCGTAACTACTCGGCCATCCTCGCTACCCTACAAATTATAGGGTAGCGAGAATGGCCGAGTACACGTAGCTACGATTGCATTGCTACAACACGCCACGTTAAACTGCCGAATAAATAAAAAAAACATATTTTAGTCGTTAAAAACTTGTAAATTGAACTGTAAGTTTTTCTTTTTTGCATTGGAGTGCATGAAATGATTCTGTATTTATTTATGTGATAATAAGGCACCTCGCTTACAAGAGTCATTCGTCCTATTCATGAGTGAGTGAGTGAGTGAGTGTTGTATAACTAAACATGATCAAAGTGTCAGCTATTTGATCAAAGTGGCAGCTATTTCACGGCTAGGGCTAGTTACAGTGTTGATTACATGATAATGATGTCCTTTTTTTTATCTATCTTTAGTTTTATGTGTATGTTTTGTAGATGGTTGGTTGTCCTTTTGTACTATTTGTCCCCCGAAGCTTCGTCGAAGGGGACTATAGAAATGGGTGTCGTCCGTCCGTCCTTCCGTTCGTCCGTGTGATTAGTTTCCAGATGATAACTTGTGAATGAAAAGTCAGATTGAAGCTAGGTGTGGTATGTAAGTGTATCTTATGAAGAACTAGGTCAAGTTCGATAATGACAATTTGTCGACTATCTTTACTAGAGTTATGCCCCTTTTTATATCTCAAAATTGCTAAATATTTGGTTTCCAGATGATAACTTGGGAACAAATAGTCAGATTGAAACTAGGTTTGGTATGTAAGTGTATCTAATGAATATCTAGGTCAAGTTCGATAGCGATCGTTTTTCGACAAATCTTACCAGAGTTACATCCCTTTTTATACTTCGTCCGTGTGTCCCGAATTGGTTTCCAGATGATAACATGTGAATGAAAAGTCAGATTGAAGCTAGGTGTGGTATGTAAGTGTATCTGATGAAGAACTAGGTCAAGTTCGATAATGACAATTTTTCAACAATTTTTACTAGAGTTATGCCCCCTTTTATATCTCAAAATTGCCAAATATTTGGTTTCCAAATTATAACATGTGAACAAAAAATCAGATTGAAACTAGGTTTGGTATGTAAATGTAACTCATGAATATCAAGGTCAAGTTCGATAATGATGATTTTTCAACAAATCTAACCAGAGTTACTCCCCTTTTTCAAAATGGTCCTTGGGTGGTCACCTTTCAGAATTATTTAAGCCAGGTGAGTGATACAAGCTCACCTGAACCTCTAGTTTACAGTAGTTTCAAAATTTAATCTTACCATATGTCCTTGGCGTCGGGGGACCAGTGGCCAACGGCCTTTTATTCTTTTAGTCATTGTGCTGTCTGTTCTTCTTCGATTTACAGATTCTGATTATCCCTTTGGTATCTTCAAACTCTTATTATAATGACCAAGACACAGAAACAAAACACAGAAGCTCAACACAAAAAACTAAATAGATGATTCACACGGAACCCAATCAATTTTGAGGTTTGTCCTGTATCTTAAGCGATAAATCAATCTTAGAAAATAATATTGATTGTATTGTCTATTACATACCTGTAAGAAAAGCAAGTTGAACAGCCACTGTTTCATCCGACATGGCTGAGCAACATTGTAATTGCTGGTGAATAATTCCACAAATAAGACAAAATACACTTAGGACAAACATAATGGCTGTCCTTTATGTACTAGTGAACTTGTTAAATGACGTAGCCTTATCTAATATGAATTCGCTATCAGGTAACATTAGACTCTCGACTGTAATTATCAAAGCATTTTTACTTTTGGGAGTTCCTCCAACATATGCACAACACATAGCTTCATGTTAATTACCTTTAGCATTTTAATGTATTTGTTGTAATTTACCAAAATGTCAATCGTGTACCTTAAGAAATGTTTTAGCAAATTTACAATGTCCCGACACATAGACGGTTTGTCTTTACCTCCAGTTATTCGTAAGAGGACGCACGCATGTAGTATACACGTTATTTGTGTTTGGTTGCGTATAATGTTGTCCAGCATATATTATGTTGTTTTGTTTTTCTTCGTCTGGTGTTGCCAGTTACTCTGGATTGTCCTTTCTTTATAACACGTTCGGTATTCCATAAGGTTTATTTTCAAAGCATTTTTGTTTCGGGTGTTACTCCAACATATAATTTCGACTAACCGGAAAATTAAACAGTTTCAGGTTTAATATAACTTAATATTTTAATGTATTTATTGTAATTTGCCAAAATATCATTGATACTGAACAACTGTCATTTTAAATTTACAATGTCACGAAAACATAGAAGAATTTTACATACCTTACGTAGATATGACTAATATATAAGGTCATGTGCATTTCTCAGTATGCACGAGATACAATGACATGAAACATCAAATGTACCATAATATACAGTTCCAAATCGTAAAACATAGACAAAGTTTGAAAATTAGAAGATAATGGAAAGGACAATATGTCTATGCACATGTTTCCACGAACAACATTGTGTATTCTTGTCGATACAACAGGATAATACGCTCTTCATTTTATTTTCCATATTCATGCTACTTTTGTAATATATTTATAACACTTTGTCATTGTTGTTTTTGTCTTGATCATGCACAAATCATCACAATCATAGAATAGCATACGGATTCATGCTCTATGTTTTTCATCAGTATTGCGATGTCCCTATTTATATAAGCTGTGTTTATTCAATTTAATGACGTAGCACATGCATTCCATATTGTGGTTTAACCATACTTTATTTTCGTTTTACTTTTAGAATACCTGATGAATCGACCATACTATATTATATATCTGCGGTTTTATTACAATCACTTGATTGATACATCTGCTGGTGGACTATTAGTCCCCGAAAGTATCATCTGCCAAGTAGTCAGTGTTTCTGCTCTACTCGACTCTCTATTAGCTTACATCGAGGACCCAAGTTTGGTCTGTGATGTCTGTGATCACGATGGGTCGTGTTTATATACCCGTGATCACAATGGGCTGTTATATATTTAGCTGTGACCCATAATTTACCAGCCCAATACCATAGCTGGGTTTTGTAGTGGTAACTCACCGAAACAAAAGTGCATAAATAGACATTTTGTTCCAGTTGGAAACATTATCATGACTTCAAGTAAATTGTTCTTCTTAATTTTTAATGCTGTGTGCCTAGCTGAAATTCAACAAATGCGAGTTTCAATCTTCCTTGGTTTGACAAGACCGGGAATTGAACCAATAATCTAGTACATTCTTGACGAACATGTTCACCATTGCGCCACAGAGGTGTTCAGCTGTGTAATACAACGCGTCGAAACTCTTCATGCTCTCTTATTGCCATATATAGATTCACATATCATCATGGTAGTCTTATCGTACACATTTTGATTAAGTTATCATCTTTTTAGTCTTCAAGTAATATTCCATCCTTTTTACACAAGCAAATCCTCTGACATTCTAAAAAGGAATTGTAAGTTGTAATTCTTCCAAAAGATGGTAGAATATGGTGTATGATAATAATTTATGTGTCAAAAATAACCATGATTTACTTTCTAAATGACAAGTCAGTATCTAAGCCGATGATAAAACAATAACAATTCTACCGTTGTCATGACCTATCACCAGCCTTGTAACTAGATTAACACGACGGGTGCCACTAGTGGAGTAGGTACTGCCCACCCTTCCGAAGCACATGAGTTCCCCCAATTATTAGTGGAGTTCGTGTTACTCTTTAGTTTTATGTGCATGTTTTCTAGATCGTCGTTTGTCTTTTTGTCCTTTTTCATTGGCCATTATATTGTCTGTCCTTCTTCGATTTACGGATTCTGATTACCCGCTTTGCTATCTTCAAACTCTTCTTTTATCTTCGAAATTAAACGTTAGTGTTTCTTGTGTAAATTCTTCTTGACGTTTATTATTTAAATTATTTTATTGTTATTAGTTTATAATTTATTGATTTATATCAGTTGACAAAGTTACACATATGTACTCACTTGTTAAAAAAGTTTAAAATATTCACATGCGATTATTTCTTATATTTTTTAATATGCTTCTCTATAAAATATTTGTTAATATTTAACATTGTGACAAAATAAGTCTCTTAATTACATCATAAACAACAGAGTCCCAGCAAAGGTATTACAATCACACTCATGAAGTTTCTCGGTAGAAGATGGGAAATGTCGTACCCAAACCATATCACCCTTTTCTAACATTAAAATGGAAACCTGAGTTGCCATGTTATATCCTCTATAATCTCCATAACCATGTGCTATTCATACTCCATTTTTTACCATTTCAATGTCCATAGCTACACCGTCCTTGTTTATGAATGTAAAAGACACCAAATAGACACCCTTCACTGGTGATGTGAAATGACCATGACGAGAATCGTAAGCATTGCCGACATTTGTAACAACTTTATCATATTCTACTGTTTGATGCTCGCCCAAGGAAACAGCATGCGTGAGAACAGCGTAAAATGCTACTTTTGCATCTGCTGGTGGTGGTGTACTCACTATACAAAATACACAAAAGGCATACTTATGAATTAGATATTATAGTATATTTTATCAATTTACGAATTATTAAAGTTAAACAAAAATATTGTAAATAGGCATAGATTGCTTTACACGAGAGTGAATTCAGATTTATCTCCCTTATACAACGATTGTATTATATATAGATTTATTTCCCTTGGTCATATATCACTTTACCTGTGTGTGGGTTCAGATTGATTTTCCTTATGGAAATATCACATGGGTTAAGGTGTGAATTTATATTCCATATGCAAATATTACCCTTTAGGGAGTTTTCATCCAGATTTAACTCCTTTGGAATGTGTAATCTTACCTGGATTTGCTGCATATGCATATGTATTTTATCTACCTTAGACAGAGAATTACTTCCCTTACACAAATATCACCTTATCTGAGTTTATGCAGAGTTTAATTCCCTACGTGAATATCACTTTATTGGGATTTTGGCTTTAGAGTTGGGTATTTTCCCATAGCTTGTTTTTTTTTTACTATGGTTTTCTAACTCCTGTGGGTAGGTCACAGTTGCATAAGGACACTGATGAAACGCAAGCTATTACATGTAACCCCGTTGCTTTAAATAGAGTGCTTGTGAATTCAGGGAACCGTAAGTACAACCTCAGTGTTATCGACCTACTGGTAGTTCTAAGTATCAATGATATCAAACTCGCATTACATTTTTACCTGCACAGGTTAAATTAAAACGATTTGTTAATTAATGGTATTAATATTAATAACATTTTATTGCTTTAACGAGTGTAACCTTTAGTCTGTGAAGTAATTATTTCACAACTTTATGGGGTAGATTATTGTGAACAATATACCTCTATCATGTTAAATATGAAATAATCTGTCACACAGGAACAAACCTAATAATGTTACATGCACCTCCGTGTTTTGTGAATAATGTGCTTTCATCGGGTTTAAGGAAGGGAATATTGCATGGCAATGTGTCATATCACACCACATATCAATCTGGGACACCTATGTTATTGTGTACTTTATTTTAACCTCTGTATCGTGCATTGTGCAACAGACACCGGGTCGTGCACACTAAATTAGATATCTACGTTTTTGTTACTATCACTTAGCCGGTACCTCTCCTTATGGACTATTAGTACACGAGATTATCACCCTCCCAGTAGTCAGTGTTTTCGCATTAATATGGCTTATTAACTTCTGAAGTTTACAGTCCCTAAATAATCCATTCATTATCAAATTACGATTCTGCTCCCCCATGTATAGGTGTCCTGGACTGATTTTGGGCTATCCTGGTTAGGCCCTATACTGTGACCCGGGATGATTTTGGGCTATCCTGGTTAGGCTATTTGCTTTACTTGCACTCAACAACTTTTAAAATATTTTACGTCCAATCTTTCGACCTTGAGCGTATATGATAATGGTTATTCCAGTAACCCGCCGTGTGTACTAAATTAGATATCTACAGTTGTATTATGATCTGATTGGAGATCTCTCGCCATATTCCTGTCAAACGTTAGGATGTTTCCATAATCTAATAATCTAATAGTAGATTGTATTTCAATAAAAGATAAATAGTATTGTTACCCGAATCAATAAGTAGGCGCTTCTCTTTGTATATGCCATCTTTAGGATTTTCGTTCATTTTATTGGCTGTAGTTTCCTTCAAATCAGAATTAGACTTCACGACATCAGCCATTGTTTCCAAGTCTGGATGGGATTCGTAATATTCCTCCTTCTCATGCTCATTTTCTGCAACAGTGTAGAAATGATCTTTTTCAACAGTATTTGTGATTGTCTCATTATCTGAATAATCGTCTCTATGGTGACTGTTTATCTGTTTACTTTCACTTTGCAGCTGACTGTTTATCGGTTTACTTTTACTTTGTAGTTGGTCTTTTATATCTTTGCTTTCCTCTACA
This sequence comes from Gigantidas platifrons, assembly GCA_002080005.1. NCBI lineage: Eukaryota > Metazoa > Mollusca > Bivalvia > Mytilida > Modiolidae > Gigantidas > Gigantidas platifrons. The sequence goes on along the minus strand of MJUT01044219.1, from coordinate 7,875 downwards.
GCTTCAATGCGAGTTCTTAAGTGCAGATTTTCTCTTGATAAATCTTCAAATTTCTGCTCTAATTGTAAATATTTTTCTAAAATAAATGAAATATATCAGACCGTAATGAATAGAACTGAATTTGATAAGCTGATAAATTACTATAGCAATAACATTATATTGTTGTTTTATTCTTAGGATGAGTGAGTGAGTGAGTGAGTGAGTGAGTGTTGCATAACATGAGCAAACTGTCGGCAATATCACGACGAGAACAAGTTACAGTCGATGATATGATAATGATGTCCGTTTTATTCTAGACCAATACGCTTAGTTGCAATTCGATAGTGCTAGCTCACTGAAGCAACATTCTGCAGGTAGTAATACTATCCTCGGTCATATTATCCTGATTACGAACAATCCAGTCTTTGCTCCTTTTCCTTAATGCTCGTGGTTGGCAGAGAAGCAAAAAATACAAATATATGGTCTTTGATTTGACATCGTCCGGATCCGAACTCATGATAAGTGCATGCTAGTAGGAAGGGAAATAACAATTTTAAGACATAATGAGTGTTATATTGCGTGTGTAAAAATGCACTGATGTAAGCGTAATACCACACATAGACCTAGCAAACGTTGGAATGTACTTTAATGCACGGATGAACATACTTTATAATGACTAATAAAGAAATATTCATAATGAGAACATTCCGACAGTACTGAATGGCGCTCTGTGGTTTACATGGATGACTTTAACCTCCCTTCTGACAGAACTGAATGGCGCTCTGTGGCTTACATGGATGACTCTAACCTCCTCTCTGACAGAACTGAATGGCGCTCTGTGGTTTACATGGATGACTCTAACCTCC
>MJUT01044215.1:622989-646212 GCA_002080005.1 Gigantidas platifrons | reverse complement strand
CTTGCACCTCTCCCGGTCTTAGACCCTAAATATATATTGTGGACGTGGACAGGGTCCTTGATCAATTTACCATGTCTCTGTGGAAGACCTTTGGAGAGTTGACCTTTTGAAGTTTTGTTGGCAACATTGATTTGCTTAGTTGAACCTGCAGAAGAAATTGAAGTTTTGCCTGAAGTGGTGGCTATCTGAGAACTGTTTTGTGTGATGGTGTTACATTTTTTTCTGTTGGTCTACCAGTCATGATCAGCCTAGTTGGTTTTTCCGTGTTTTCTATCCAGGTGAATTGAAAACACGCCTAGCGACACTGGCGTACGATTTTTGTGCGGGTGAATTATTCGCTGCAGAGACGAACCTGCGCGCCTCAAGGTATGAAATATTTTTTTCTGATTTCATCTTTTGAATTTCTTTTTCTCTTATGAAATGTTGACAATCTTTGGATGAAGCCCTGTGAGGTTGACCACAATTGGAGCACTTCAGATATTTATTACAATGGAAGCCCTCGTTGTCTTCCTCTCCACACATTTAAGTTTCCCTTTACATTGGCCTTTACCATGTCCGAAAGTCGGACCCCTAAAGCATTGTATTTGATGCGGGACATATGGACTGACTTTAACATTGTAAAGGCCCATACGTATCGATGATAAGATAGTGGGAAAATTAAAGGTGATAAGGAAAGTGTGAAGTTTAACTAGGGGACCATTTCTTTTAGTAATAAATCGTTTGACATGAATAACACCCCAAGGTGCTAGTTCCTCGCAGATTTCATCATCAGATAGATCATCGAAATCTTCGTCTCTGTAGCGGATGATTCTTTGACTGGTGTTAAGAGTTCTATGATGCGTGGAAAATATATAGTATAACTAATCGTAGATTTTGAATATCAAAATAAGACAACGAACGACCGAAGTACGCATAAGGAATAAACGAATGGGCGGAACTTGTTCCGTCCACGAGTTTAATCCCTAATCCGTATTCGGTCACGAGTGGTCTTATTTTGATATTCAAAATCTACGATTAGTTATACTGTTTATTATATAGACTTCTAAAATTTCTTTAATATTATTTAATTTAATTTGTATATTTCATTCCACGCATATGAATCTACGAGCAATGATAGTGTGTAATCAGTATGGCCGCACATTCAAACAAGTCAAGTGTTGTCGCTTCGATGAAAACAATTGGAAATTTAAATGAAGAACGAGTTTCTGAATTGTATTTGAATATGCGAGGATTTGTAAAATTGTGGAAAAATTAATTGCAATTGTGACTCATGTCAGTCAGATTTATCTGAGGACCCAGGCACGATGTGTTATTATTGTCCAAGTCGTGTGTATTTCATATGTAACAGAATTCGAACTAAGGAATGAACCAATGTCCTCAAATGAAACGTTCTGAAATCTACCCGCTGGGCTTTAGTTTGATATACATTTTCATTTGTTTTGCCTTTGAAATTCGGAACATTTGTTTGGACATCTAGAATATTAAATTCTGGCATTTCCACATTTTCCAAGTCAAAATAATTTTCTTCTAAAAATTTGGAGACTACAGCTGCCGTATATACGTCAAAATGATCAGACTTTTTGTTTGTTTTTTTTTGTTTTTATTTAATATCAAGATTGTTCAAAGCAGACGATTTTTCATTGTAAAAGGGGTGGTGAAAGGAATTAGGAAACTGACATTCTACAATGCACTTTTAACATTGCCGTTGTTTGTTTATATTTACATCTGTTGTGTTACGCTAGTGAAATGATTCGATTTAGAATAAGCAAGTGTTTGATTTTAATGTATAAATAACATGATTCAATTGAAATAATTTATAAAAGTACTAAAACTTTTATATTTTTATTTGTTTAATTATTTCATGTTACAATCATGTGTGTATTCACCGTAACACAATAAGGGACGTAACCACTACACTTATAGTGGTCTAAAAGTAGTTCTGGCGGGAAAAAACTGATATTTCACATTTGAAATATCGGAATTTATTTCATGGATAAATCTGCATATTTCACACCTATCTATATAATAAATAGTTATATTGTGAATTTGCTTTAGTGAAAGGAGGTTTAATGATTGTTGCTTTCGTTGGCACTTAATCATCAAGCCGCCAGATTTCAATTTGGTAACATTCTTCACTTCTCCTGCACAGCTCTTGATGCATTTTTCTATAACAAAAGGTGGAAATTTTGTCAGACAGTGGTATACCACCTTCACTACTTTTTAAAACTATAAATTGTGAAGAAGTGTCAGAATCTTCAATCTCATCATATCTGCTGTCATTTTGTTGGATTAATTTGTTTATTTGAACACAAAGGATCCTGAGCAGCCATGTATAATAGCTCACCATCCTTGTCCCCACCCACCACGGAGCCCCAATAGGAGCGATGCTTGAATTCCGAGGATGTCCGTCGGAAATCATCAGGAAATCCAAGGATGGTATACTCGAACAGACGACTTTCCATAAGAACGCAAGCTTCGTATAAGGGCTGGTTTCCCAATGAAACAACCGTTCAAAATATCAACTACTCGATTGATCCATTAGCCACCGCCTTCTTTGACGATCACTTTTCTTGATTATTTGGGGAAAAACATTATAAATGTTCTATCTTGTCCTGATGCCTCTGCAAGATCCCTTAAGAATTCAAGATGTCATACAGAATGGCCATCCATCCCTTCCTTTCCACCACGGAGTGTCATCACGAACGACACCTGAATTCCGAGGATCTCCGTCAGATAGCAACAGGACCACACTCGAATAGTGTTAACAGGGTCAGTTAACGGACTTGACGTGACCAGCCGATTGATCGAATCGGGTCCATTTGATCTCCCGTCTAGGTGAAGTAAGGACCAAAGAGGTGTATCACAACCACCATGATCCCGTCCTCCACCATTACGGGTCGCAACACACGGCAAGCGTGTTGCCTCATTTAGGCTGCCTTCTACCACAAGCAAGAGGGTTCCGTTGGCCTATTCGTAGTATCCCAGGACCCACACTGGGCGGCACATTTTCAATAAATCATTCAAAGGGAACAAGCTGTGACCCTCTCCTTGCTGATCTTTTTTTCCTCGTATGATGCAGAGTTTATACAATAACTTATCAAGAATAAAATAATAACATAAACATAACCGATTAATCGCACATTAATGTTCAAGATTATAGCATTCTCTATTATAACGTTCTTTGTCCGGTTATATGTGAGAGTAAAAATTTACTCACATGTGAAAGTCCACGAATGACCACATCATTTCTTTAAGACGGGATGTTTGGGCCCATAAAACTAGTTTTGCTTGGCCACTTTTATAGAAGTGTTCGTATAAAGTGAGCGGTAATGTATTTGTGTGTTAGGGATATCAATCTTTCCTCTTTCTACAATTTGGATATTTCATTTTTATACCCCCACTCGTAGAGAGGGGGCTATATTGCAATCACCTTGTCCGTCCGTCCGTTCACAATTTCGTAACAGATATTGCAGCTTCTACTGGAAGAAATGATTTTAAATTTGATATATGTCTTTGATACAGTTTCTCCACTTTCCAGATTGACCGCACATCTACTTCCTGTTTACAGTGCGACTTAGAATTGTTCATGTTTGCCGTAATGAAGACTTTCGTAACAGTTATCTCAGCTTCTACTGGAAGAAATGCTTTTTATATTTGATATATGGTTTTGGAATGGTGACTTGTACCGTGTCTCCCCTTTCCAGTTTTACCGCACATCTACTTCTTGTTTACCGTGCGCCATACGTATTCTTAGCACGACGTAGCGTGCAACATCTTGTTGGATTCTGCCGACAGTGTGTTTTTTTTATTTTCATTTTATTCAGGTATGATGTTATTTATATCATCAATGAATATTCTGTTTAACAATGAATATGATGGTTTATTTATTTTATATTAAATACCAAACCTTCACAACAATCTATATAGAGGAATGAATATTGTATGTTCTTCTAGTTGTTCAACGAGAGAACGATCTATAACAATGACAAACATTTTCTTTGCAGCCAAAGAGGGACTGCAATCATATTGTTGCAAAGACTATAGATGTAGTGGCGTTAATCAAATATGGCTTCTGAAATACTGTAAAGACCTTCTGGATAATTTTAATTCTCGTTTTTATTCTCCAAAATGTCATCTGTTCAAACCTTTAATTCTACAGTTTACAAACAATCCCTCCTGATTATGTATCAATACATTTAAAGAAATCAGCTATAATGCAACGTTACTAACTTATAGTTTTCCATCATGAATTACCTTACTTCATTTTGTCGAGCACGAAAAAAGAAAAAAATGCGGTGCACAGAAAATGAAGTCATCACTACGTTAGATTTCGATAAAATATATGTAGAGTTGGGAACGCACATTGATCAGCAACTTGTTTTATATTTAAAATATTACCTACAACATGCATTGGCATATCAGGATTATACCTTTGTATAAATCATACTAAATGATACTCACAGGTTTTGTAAGTTTGGTAGATTGTTGAAAGCGTTGTCTTCTATCACTGATATGTCATTGAACAGTAATAGTCTATAAATAGTCAACAAATGTGTAATGTAAATACATTTTATTGAAACATCAGTATTTACTTTGTATTGGGTTGTTTATAGTAAACATTTTCACACAAAGGATTAAAAACACAGTCATTTGCAGGATTTGAAGAATAAGCCTTCAGTTTGATTGCATACTGCATACCAAGTTTCATACATCTGTTTTCAAGGGAAAGCTTGTTTGCTTTAACATACAAACTCTCAGCTGGAGAGGTTCTGAACGCTCCAAGTGAGAGTGGTAATCCTTGATGATGGACTGTATCAAGCAATTTGATATGCGATGGACGGGCGGTACAGTAAACGATACATCCGTAATCCAATTCTGATCGAATGAATGATTTATATAAATTTAATAAAACCGTGCTATCCGCACCCCAATCGGTACTGGATACAAAATATTAAGCGCTTTAAAGCACTTATTTTCAAGTATTTCAAAAGAACGGTAAGCTTACAATCAAAAAGGAGACCTAAAATGTTTGCCAATTTTCTTTCAGTGTTCTTCGAGATTTCGCCCTGAAGATGCGGAAATTGCCGAGGTTGTCCGATATAGGATGTTTTCGGAACTGTCGTTCGGCCTTTTTGCGATTTGTGATAGTGTCTTTCCAATCATCACTAAATCATGGTTTACCTGTGTGTTTTGGATTTGTAGAGGTCATTGGTATAGTCTCATCAGCTACTGATATTACTGTTTCATTAAACTTCAAAATTGGATCGGTGTTATTTCGATTTGAAGTGTTTACCTGCACATCTGTTCGTACAGGGGCCAGTCAGCTTTGTCAAATTTATACTGTGTAGTCTTTCACATACATTAATTTAAGCTTTCTAAAATAATGGGAAAATAGAAGAGATGGATCTGTAACAGTAAGATCGATAGCTGAATAAAACCCATTCCCAGGATGTAAATATGTATCAGAACAGTCGTTAAAGATACATTATCCTTCCTGGGAGATAAAGTCTTCAAATTTTTGCCTTTGTCGGTTGTCATTTTTTGCTACTGCACAAGGTGTTATGTCCATTAAAGTGGCCAATGATTATGAACGGGGTAGGAAGCTGTGCAGCTAATTTTTCTAGTTGAGTTAAACTGAGTGATGAGTTTGGTGGTATGTAGACCGAACTTTAGGTTATAGTTTTATCTAAAGAAATTCGTACAGCAACAGCCTGCAGACCTATGTTGAGATTAACATACCGGTAACATACAATGTCATATCTAACGAGGATTGTTGAGCCGCCAACAGCACTTTGATGTTCATCTACATAAGTGCTCTACACGGAATAATTTTTTAGATTGATAGTATTACTTTTTTCAAATGAGTTTCTTGAAGACAAAATGCAACTGGTAGAAGTGTTTGGACTAGTAAGGTGATTTCAATAAACTTAACCTTTAGACATTTGGCAGATCGGAGTCGGATCGAGAAAAAGCTTTGCTTCCGTTAGGATTTTTTCCACCGACCTCCCTTCGGAGATCTAATCGGAGATCTCTGCGTTTCCGATGATTCATTCATAGGATTTGGTGAGTCATCCGGAGGAAGATTCCATACAGATTCATCCTCCGAATCCCCAAGATGTCAATTTCTCACCCCTTGGATAAAGTAGTCCGTTAATTTAGGTGAAAACGATTTTTCTATCTTCAGGATAAGACAAGCTACACGCCGTTTTTCCCGTAAAATTGTTTTCCATTGTTGAATTACATTGTCGATTTATAGTGTCTTGGCAGTATTTTAAATGTATAAATATATTATAAATGCTACCACAACAGCGATAAATGCCTGTAAAAATATTATTTGACGTTGGTCAAAAGGAGGTATTTTTTTTTATTTACGTTAGTTACTCAACAAGGGAGAGCCCTCTATATTTTCTCAACGTAAACAAATATTGACACGATAGAAAGAGATGAGAAAAAGAGGCGAACATCGTAAAAGGTGCAAGATTTTGTTATTGGAAAATCTATCACAAGTTTGTTAACTTTATTATTTTGAACCTCTTTAGAGTTGTTAAATGAAAATCTTGTTTTATTTTATTACGTGGCATTTGGTCCTGTGATGCGGTCCGCAAATTAATGCGCCAAACTACACAAAAAGTAAACAAACATTGACATGGTAGAAATGGGTGAGAAAAAGAGTCAAACACCGTAAAAGATGCAAGATAGTAAAATATGGGACACCCTCGGGTAAGATTTAAATCGTATCGGACTCGGACAAGCCTCGCCCGATACGATTTAAATATTTCCCTCGGGTTTCACATATTTTACTATCTTTTACTATATTTTACGGCTCATATCCAGACGAGCTCGGCAACGGACGTTCAGTACAGCTGGTGCACTTCATGGTAATGTATCGTTTGGAGGCCACATTAGCACACGCACTGTAATCAGACTCCTCAACCATCATGGAATGCGAGCGCGAAGACCCATACAACGTCCACAGTTGACATTACGTCATCGCCATGCTCGATTTGACTGGTTACATGGTCATTTCGGGTGGACTGTACGCACATGGAGACGGGTCCACTGGTCTGATGAAAGTCGTTTTTTGTTACGCAATACCGACGGTCGTGCAAGGTTTTGGTACCAACGAAACACTTCATTTCAGGAAAACCACATTTTGGGCACAACTGCTTTTGGGGGTGGGGGTGTAACTGTCTCGGGTTGTTTTTCCTTTACTGTAAGTTGGACTTGTACGTTCTTGATGGTAATCTGACATGCCAAAAATACCGTGACAATGTGCTCGCTCCACGCGTAGTCCCCCATTTCGACAATCATGCGTTGGCTGACAGGCCAATGTTCATGGACGACAACTCTAGGCCACATTGAGCCCGAATTTTATAACATTTTTTACAGCAAGAGGCTTTTCAGACAATTCCATGGCCTGCGATGTCGCCAGACTTGAACCCTATAGAGCATTTATGGGACTTTATTGGCTGAAAAATTAACCAACGCAATCCAAAATGTCAAAATATTGACGAATTAAGAACTGCTATCTTACAGCAGTGGCAACAATTCCCCCAATAACGGCTTAGGCGTCTTGTGCGAACCATGACGAAGCGTGTTACAGAACTTCACAATAAAGGCGGTGGATATACTCGTTATTGATTTGTATGCCTTACACATACGCATTTAAAAGTTCCTAAAATCTGAAGACTCTGCATTTTAATTCAATGTTAAAAACTTTCATCAAAGACAAACTGGTTTTACGCTTTTCCAGCGCCTGTTTTGAACCCCATTTTTGGCACGTCATAGTCACGTCTTTCAGGATGATAAATACTTCGTAGATTGGTATTTTAGAGCCATTGTTGTAATCTTTTAAGAAGTGTAAGAAAAAATGTGTTATCTATTTTATTGTTTTAACAGTATTGATGTAAAAAAAATTTTCGATAAAATATAGGGTGGTGCTTAACTTTTGTCGGAGTGTATAGATACATTGCCCATATTTAAATAGTGTAAGTTACAATATGAAATAAAGTCAGAGGAATACTTACAACTGATAAAGGTTCGTCAAGTTGTGGAACATTCCTGATTTGATTGATGTGATTTTATTGTGATGCAAATATCTGCAATACATACAATACACAAATACAATCAAACTAAGTTTAAATCTGTGATACTGTGTGTAGTTGTATTTCAACGTCATATATTAAATACAATAACATAATTACGTAGTAAGTTTCAGAACGTTCCAGAATGATGAAATACAAAATACAAAAACAACAAACTCAGCTAGAACAGCCCCAGTATATTAATCGGAAATGGTAGAAATGGGTGCAAAATCGTTAGACATAATACATAACTACATGACCTCTCAATTAAATTTTGATCTGGTAAATGTAGCTGCAAAAATACAAACACACTTTCTAAAAGATCTGTTGTCCAGCATCATCAATTGATTATAAATAAACAAACATTTGAGCATAAAGGTCACCATGGTAAGAAACAATTGAAGATATCAAAACAACTGTATACAAATATATTTTGTCATGTAAGCCAACGATGTATTTATATGAACTGGTCAGTAGTGACGGCTTCCATTTCTCAGTCCATAGTTCTTACGTAGCACCTTCCCAGGTGGCAGATGTTGATTGATGCTCTCTCGATAAAGAACTGTCAGGTGAAAATACGTAAAGTCTGTATTTCGGTATTATATTTATACATTAGTGAACTCGTTCTCATCCTGAATATGAATAAAATATTTATCACGGGAACATTTAGCTGCCAAACATCAATCAATCAATCAATCAATCAATCAATCAATCAATCAATCAATCAATCAGTATGGGATAAGGTTTGATCATTATTAACAATTTTCCAATTCATTATAATTTGAAGAACAAAAATAAGTGAAAACAAGCATAAAATGTGTTCGAAGCATCTTTCATTTTGATAACTAAAGCCCAGCTATATCTATATTACTTTTATTTATATATGACATAATGTTGTTATACATCTCTACAAATAATACTAAAGGATACTCACAGAGAGCGTAAGTTTGGTAAATTGTTGAAAGAGTTGTTCTCTATCACTGATATGTCATTGTACTGTAACTCTCTATAAATAGTCAACAAATGTATTTATCAAATCATTGGCCTTCTAGTATGTATTAAGCAATACATATGTGATACACGATATAATATTAAATGAAGCTACGATCGAAAAACGTACATGAGTTGTTGCTTAATTTTTCGTAGACAAACCCAGGTGAACAATTTGTTCATTGATATCTTTTACTTTCAACTATAACTATATTACTACTATATCTCTACAATTTAAGCAATACTTATCACAAAATATTGTGGTATTTTAAATTGCTTCAATAAAATGTATTGATATTCTTGTTAGGCAAAAAATAAACAACACATTCTAATTACTGGAGCAATTTACTTAAATAGGTTTCAAATCGGATTCAATTATTAAATGTGCTCAATCTTTGCCTGTTATACTGTACTTGTATGTTTGATTAGAATTACAAAAAGGTATTTTATTTTGTTGTGGAATTTAAATATTTTGCATAAATTCATCTTAATATAGATACACTGCACATATACCAGTAGCGTAAGCTCCATAATGAAATAAAATAAGTGGAATAGTTACAACCAATAATGGTTCGTCAAGTTGTTGGACATGTCTGATTTGATTGATGTGATGTTATTGTGATGCAAATATCTGCAATAGATACAATACGCAAATACAATCAAACTAAGTTTAAATCTGTGATACTGTGTGCAGTTGTATTTCAACGTCATATATTAAATACAATAAATTAAGTACGTAGTAAGTCTCAGAACATTCCTGAATGATAAAATACAAAATACAAAAAAAAGACAGCTACAACAGCTCCAGTATATTAATCGGAAATGGTAGAAATGGGGGCAAAATCTTTAAGCCTAATTTATAAGTACATGAACTCTCAATTAAATTTTGATCTTGTAAATGTAGCTGCAAAAACACAAACACACTTTCTAAAAGATTTCTTGTCCAGCATCATAAATTGATTATAAATAAACAAACATTTGAGCATTATAAGAAAAAAAAATGAAGTTATCAAAACATCTGTATACAAATATATTTTATCATGTAAGCCAACGATGTATTTATATGAACTAGTCAGTAGTGACGGTTTCCAGTTCTCAGTTCATAGTCTTTACCTAGCAATTTTAATATTTTGCGTAAATTGTTCTTAACATAGATACAAATGTAAAGTGTACATATACAAAGAGTGTAAGTTACAATATGAAATAAAATAAGAGGAATACTTACAGCTGATCAAGGTTCGTCAAGTTGTTGAGCGTTCCTGATTTGATTGATGTGATTTTATTGTGATGCAAATACCTGTAATAAAAACAATACACACATACAATCAAACTAAGTTTAAATCTGTGATACTGTGTGTAGATGTTTTTCAACGTCATATATCAAATACAATAAATTAAGTAGGTATTAAGTCTCAGAACATTCCTGAATGATGAAATGAAAAACACAAAAAACACACATAGCTAGAACAGCTTTAGTATGTAATGAGAAATGGTAGAAATGGGGGCAAAATCTTTCAACCTAATACATAAGTACATGAATTCGCAATTAAATTTTGATCTCGTAAATGTAGCTGCAACAAAACAAACACACTTTCTAAGAGATGTGTTGTCCAACATCCTAAATTCATTATAAATAAATAAATAATTGAGCATATAGGCCACCATGGTAAGAAAAAACTGAAGATATCAACACATCTGTATACAATATATTTTATCATGTAAGCCAACGATGTATTTATATGAACTGGTCAGTAGTGACGGTTTCCAGTTCACAGTCCATAGTCCTTACCTAGCACCTTCCTAGGTGGCAGATATCGATTGATGCTCTCTCGATAAAGAAATGTCAGGTGAAAATACATAAAGTCTGTATTTCTATATAATAATTATATATTAGTGAACTCGTTCTCCTCCTAAATATGAATAAAATATTTGTGAGGGGAATGTTTAGCTGCCAAACATCAATCAATCAATCAGTATGGGATACGATTTGATCATTATTGACAATTTTCCAATTCATTGTAACTTGAAGAACAAAAATAAGTGAAAACTAAAGCCCAACTATATCTATATTACATTTCATTTAAAAAATTTAAAAAACATTATGTGGTTATACATCTCTACAAATCACACTAAATGATATTCACAGATATCGTAGCTTTGGTAGATTGTTGAAAGTGTTGTTCTTTATCACTGATATGTCATTGTACTGTAACTCTTTTAAATAGTCAACAAATGTATTTTTTAAATCATTGGTTGATTTTTATTTTTTTTTTGTATTTAATGCCACTTTCAGCAATATTTCAGCTATATCATGGCGACCAATTTTATTTGTGGAAGAAGGTGGAGCATGGGCAAGCAACTGGTAAACTTTATCACTTTCAGATGCGAGTTGAGTGCACCTTTTTGTAATTTACAAAGCTGGGCATGAACCCACGCCATTTTGGTGACAGGCTTGTATGAGTTGTTAAGTAATCCAACTACCCACTCATTGAGTTCTACAGGCCCTTAACTCATTATTGACATTGGCCCTCTGATATTTCTTAAACAATACATATTTGATATTCGAAATAATATTAAATGAAACTACGACCAAAATACGTTCAGGAATTGTGGTTTAATTATTTGTGATTGGTTTGTCTTCTTGTCGTAGACAAACCCAGGTGAACAATCCGTTCATTGATATCTATTACTTTCAACTATATCTATATTACCACACTATATCACTACAATTTAATTTAGGGGTGAGGATCTCAACCATTAAAAGTTCACTTCATGGAGGGGGTGGGGTATGACCCCCCTCCCCCAAGGGCCTANCCCCCCCCCCCCCCCACAGGGCCTGAGCTATTAGGCATTTAATTTGTCTAGTCACCCTGATCATAAATATATATGGTACAGTGGTGGGGATCTCATCCATTAAAAAGTTCACTTCAGGTAGGGTATGGGGTATATGTATGACCCACCGGGCCTGAACTATAAGGCATTTAATTTGCTTAGTCACCCTGATCATAAATATATATGGTTTAGGGGTTGGGATCTCAACCATTAAAAAGCTCACTTCAGGTAGGAGGTGGTGTATGACCCCGGGACCTAAGCTATAATGCATTTAATTTGCCTAGTCACCCTGATCATACATATTAATGGTTTAGGGTAGGGATCACGGTCACATTTTGTTTATGCATATTCCCCAGCAGGGTGGGACCTAGCCCGAGGGATAAAAATGTTGAATGCACAACTTCACATTGGCATATTCACCCATACCAAATATTAAGTTTCTATCTTTTGTGGTTTCAGGGAAATGTGTAACTCTCAAAATATATACTTTTTCAATTAAAAAACAAGGATTTTACAAAACAAAAACAATAGATTAATCTGCATTTGGAACTCGCTCTAAATAATAGTGTAATAATGCTTCCTACCAAAATGATGTTGGTCGGACAAAAACTAAGAACGCTATCGCGTTAACGAAGATACGCTAGCATACGCCCACCCATCCTCCCGTCCGCCTTACACCAAAACGTATGGCGACTGCAACTTCGTTGCAACTTGGCTAATAAAATAGAGTTATACCTTTGACAAAATGATATTAAATGATACTCACAGCCGGTACAAATGTGGATGTAAATAAACAAAGTGTATCTAATGCTTGTTATAGCATATAACTTATGTACAAATATGTGGCTTTCTATATTGGTCCTATTTTTAGCAGGGGCTTCACAACTAAAATAACAATTTAAACATAAACAAATACTGACTGCCTTCAACAATGTGAAGATTATGTCAGATGTTGTTCTACTTCATCCAAGTACTGATTTCCTTCCAAAATGTGAAGATTATGTCAGAGGTTTTTCTACTTCTACCAAGTACTGATTTCCTTCCACAATGTGAAGATTATGTCAGAGGTTGCACATGACAATTGAAAATGCTAAAACTATTTGAAGTCGCGGGAATGATTGATTGGTTAGTGCTTAATGCCAACTTTAGCAATATATTAGCTATATCGTGGCGTGAACAAATTGTATTATTAACTTTAAGATACATACAAGACCCTTAGAAATAAACCATACCTGTCTATAACACAATTGCATTATATATACAAATAAAAAGAAACATTAAAAAGATAAAACCGTATATTTAGAGCATATGTTATCTACTCTAATTTTGTATTATATAAATTTATTTCTTTTAAAAATAAAAAAAATATGCTGCTTGCGACATTTTTAAATAAATTACATTAATTGTTGACGTTGTAGAATGTCGGACGAATGTCACTGACACCTTCACAGACTATTAAAACATGCTCAAGGGGGTACCATACACTACAGGGAGATAACTCTTTAAAATAAGTTGACTGTTTTGATCATATGATTGTATGCAGGTTTCAAGCATCTCGGTGTTCAAAATCACAGAGGGAAAAGCTGATACAAAATGTATGTGGTTAGTGAATTCATAGTTCTGAGTCTGTTGGATGGAATTTGTTAAAATTTTTATATTTATTACAGTGGATATATTCAAACACACGGCCAAAAAAATAAACAAATTAAAGGAGCAGCTCAAATTTTACCTGAAGTGTATGGTACCACCTTAAGTGAATAATTGGAATTGCACGTCACAAGCTTTGGTTGATTGATAATTAACAGCAACTTTAGCAATATTTCAGCTGTATCGTGCCTTGAACAAATATTATTACTAAACTTAGACACCTACAAGATCCTTAGAAATAAAACCGAAGATATACTTGTCTATAAAAGTATCGCTTTGAGTTTGAGGTAGCTCCCATGATTTTGTTAGCCATTGCGGAATATCTGTGTTGCAGATGACCACGAATATGTTCCGGTCTTTTCCACGTTCATGACATATCAACGGGAATGCAACAAAAGTAACACATTGGGTGCCACTTGTGGAGCAAGAACTGCTAATCTTTCCGGAGTACCTGGACTCACCCCAGATTTTTCATTTTACATATTTTGTTTTGTAGTTCATTGTGTGTCCCTTTGTCTCTTTTCTGTTTTGCCGTTGTGTGTCCTTTGATTTGGGGCTTGATTACCCCGTAGGTATCTTCAGTTTTCATACATTCAATACTAGAAGCTCAGTGGGCTGAGCCTGTGTCGCTCACCTTTCATTATACTTTGAAGAAACTTAATACATAGCCTTCCATTGGTGATTCCCACTAAATTTCGGTTCATTTGGCCAAACAGTGTCAGAGAGGATCATTAGGAATCAACCAACCAGAAACAAGAATTGCCTACGGCAGCCATGTTTGTAAACAGATGGGGATGAAATTAGCAATCTTTATAGAGGACCTTCCATAGATGCTTTCCACCAAGTTTCGGTTCAATTGGCTAAGCAGTTGCAGGGAAGAATATTTTAAAAAATCGACCAATCTGAAACAAGAATTGCCTGTGGCAGCCATGTTTACTACTGAATCGGGACGAAATGAGAAATATTAATAGAGGACCTTCCAATGATGCTTCCAACCAAGTTTTTATTAATTTGGCCAAGCGGTTTCAGAGGAGAATATTTTTGTAGAAATCAACCAATCAGAAACAAGAATGGCCTGTGGCGGCATTGTTTGTTAATGGATCTGGACGAAATGAGCATTATTTATAGAGGACCTTCCATAGATGCTTCCTACCAAATTTCAATTCATGTGGGTAAGTAGTTTCAGAGGAGAATATGTTTTAGAAATCAACCATTCAAAATCAAGAATGGCCTGTGGTGGCCATGTTTGTTAACGGATCAGAACTAAATGAGCAATCTTTATACAAAATCTTCCAAGGATGTTTCCTACCAAGTTTTGATTCATTTGGCCAGGCGTTTTGAGAGGAGAATAATTTTTAGAAATCAACCAATCAGAAACAAGAATGGCCTGTGGCGGCCATGTTTGTTAATGGATCTGGACGAAATGAGTATTAGTTATAGAGGACCTTCCATAAATGCTTCTTACCACGTTTTGGTTCACTTGGCCAAACGGTTTCAGATTAGAAGATTTTAAAAAATCGGCCAATCAGAAACAAGAATTGGCTTTGGCGGCCATGTTTGTTAATGGATTGGGACAAAATGAGAAATCTTTATAAAGGATTCCTTAGATACTTCCTACCAAGTTTCAATTCATTTGGCTGAGTGGTTTCAAAGGAGAAATTAAAATGTGAAAAGTTAACGGACGACGGACCAATGACGCCAAGTGACGGCAAAAGCTCAGTGAGCTAATAATAGATATGACACATAGATCGTAATATTTTTGCAGTCACATACTTACAACTCATAAGTGTTATTAGGTAAGTCTGTTGGAATACTTTCCAGTCCTCTACTGGAACAGTTAACATGAACTGGAGTGTCAGTACAAACGCAGCCACTAGGACATGATGATACCACACTGACAAGTAAAATCACAGCAACTATTGCTGTTATAAGAAACTGCATTTTGCGTCGTCAGTCTACAAATACAAAATGTATATAATTACTAGTTATTAATATATAGATATCGATGAAATACCATGATTTCCGAGTTAAATAAAAACGATAATTTCACTAGTGAAATTACCATTTTTATTTTCACTCTCGCTATTTTTCCCGCCATTTTTCGAGCCGGAACTATTTTTTTTGAATATTTTAAGGAATGATGTCCGTTTCCTTTATTTCATTGACATATTGTTGGTTTCATTTACGATAAAGGAAAGATTTAAAAAATAAACAAAATGATATCTTAATCTAGTATTTCATTGTGATGCAATAAAAAGCAGGTACATTTGGCAAACTTTGCCAGTTTTAATACTTTTCATGGAGGATTATGCTCTAAAATCATGAGGACTCGGCAGAAAGAATCTTTCCAACAATAAAACTTTAACCACCCCCAAAAAATCGTCTCCTATACATTAATTCCAAATAACAGTGTTCGTTCTATTACTTCTTGTGAAATAAATCCAAATTTGTCACAGCTTTCGTCAACCACAAGTACTAGTTCAATGACATCTGACACTAAGATGTCATCTCTTTTTTATGGTAATACTTACACTTACGGAGGAACTTTTAATTTTAACAATCCCCAGTCTAGTCAAAAAAGACAAAGTGATGATTCTGGACTACAAATAGCAAAAACAAATTATAAAAGAATCCTATGATTACGATTCTGAGTGAACTTGAGTCCATTTTCCGTCCGTTATAATCCGTTTGAATTACACATTTAACGTTTGAACCGTTTGGACCCACATTTAACGATTTACATTTCCTAGCTGTTATATTGTTAAATTAATTGTTTTCTAATTATATAATCCATCGAATTTGAAATAGTTTTGGTTTTGTTAACGGTCAAATATTGGTATGCATCCGACTTCTTTCACAGAACATTCTTCCCACAAGGTTACAAATGAAATGTCCAAATAAAAAGGAAACATAAATTAAGTGTCAAAAGATAAAATGGTGTCTTTCAAGGTCGAGTGCATAATATGACCACTATGGTCACAAAGTTTACAAGTAAACAAAAATTACATTCCTAATCGAAATATTTGCACATGAATTTATTTATTTACAAAATTGAAAGCATTAGACAAACTGTTCAGTCATAAATCCATGTTCAAAGGGCGGTGCCATTTTAACATCAAAGAATAAAGTGGACATAGTCAACGAGTAGCCAAGTACACAGTTGTATATTAATGCACAATAAAAAAATTAACAAATACAATGCAGATGAAAGAAAATATCAAATTTATTGGCTCAAATCAGTCTATATAATAAACAGTATAACTAACTTCGATGTCCGATTACCAAAAATATGTCACTCATGACCACACAACACTGATAATTCACTCATGCGCTTAGCGCATTCGTGAATTATCAAATGTGCGGTCATTCGTGACACATTTTTGGTAATCGGACATCACAGTTAGTTACACTAAGATTGTTCAATGTTGTCATAGAAATAAAATTTACGAATAAAATGAAAAAAAAAATATCACACAGAAAAAATATATAATATGATTGTTGTTTAATACTAAAATGGCAAAAGCGTTTAGAATAAAGTTTCAAAATGGACAAGATGATCTAAAGTGCTTCTACTTTGTCGGAATCCACACTGTATATTGGACAAGAGTCAATTGGATTCAAGAAACCATACAACTCCTAACGTAACAAATGTAGAAAACAATCAAACTCAGAAAGAGGGGTCCTAAAATCCAGGGAAGCCTTCGTGAAAGTCACAAGGAAAGGATTTAGTAACATTGACCGTACCCTAACTATACTTTGGTATAGGTTTATGGTGTTTAACCCCACTTTCAACAATATTTCAGTTATATATTGGCGGCCAGTTTTATTGAAGGAGAAAACCAGAGTAACCGCAGAAAACCACCGACCTGTCGAAAGTCAATGACAAACTTTAACACATAATGTTGAATCGAGTACACCCCGCCCGAGCGGGATTAAAACTCACAACGTTAGTGGTGATAGGTATTGATTGCATAGGTAGTTGCAACTTCAACCACCATATGATCACGTCCACAACGACCGATCCCAAGTACAAGGAAACACAAAAGTTAAATAGTGTAATATTATTTAATAACAATATTAATATAGGTATTTTATAGATACTTGAAAAAATAAAATACTCTGAAAATGCATAATCAAGATTTAAATTGTTGATGTGGTATTCAAACATTATGTCATTTGTTTCTTAAATATAGTTAGGTGCTGAATTGTATCTCGTATTGTTGTTTGTTTGTTTGTTGTTTGTTTGTTGTTGTTTTTTTTTTTTTGTGAATATAGAGCTATCGATTTCACCCATTAGTAGAACTTGCTGAATTCCAATTCCAACTCAGGTTGGGCCTTACAGGCACTTGTATCTCATTTGTGGAGTCCCTCTAATAAGTACATTAACATCGTTAAATTAAATAGATATGTTTTTCTACAAGCTTCCATAGTTAAGTATCTTTAAATTTTCATATATACTTTCTTGACTGGAGTAATATTTATTGTTCTTAACTCCGTCTTTTGTTCCACTACTTTAAGTAGGACAAAGTGTAGAAATATAAAATCGACGCAGGAAAACTTTCCAAAATCCGACAGGCAATTTCTGAATATGCATGTGCAAAGCAAAGCTCTGTCGGAAGTCGATTCTATATTATTATATTATCACATGTATTTATCTTTAAAAATTAAAATTGGATTGCTGAATATTTAAGAAATAATTCATGGCAGCCGTAGATTTGTGCTCATTTAACCATGGGTTGGGCATTTATATTCTATTATTTTCCCCGAGCGCTAGCGAGGGATAAAATACGAATACAAAACCCCAACCCATGGTTAAATGTTCACAAATCTACGGCTGCCATGAATTATATCTTTTCTAATATGACAAATAGGGGAATTTGCATGACCCTAGGAGACCTTTGAATCCACCACATAACGGCTGTTCTGTTTAGCCCCCTTCACATATGATGACGGAATCACCACAATTTGAGCACATATATTGAATCAAACTACTACTTTGTGAGTAATAATATATTCAAATATTTATTTCAATTACTTAAATGACACGAAACCGATTTAAGTGCCCCCTCGTAATAAAATTTCACATCCGTCGGGGAAAACCCCAGATGAGTGCGTTTTCATCGCATATTTGTGTATACATGTAAACAAAGTAATAATAAACATTCCGAGAAAAGTTAAGCACCACCCTATATTTTTATCGATATATTTTTTTACTTCAATACTGTTAAACCAATGAAATAGATATCACAATTGTTCTTACACTTCTTAAAAGACTACACCAAGGGCTCTAATATTACCAATCTACAAAGTATGTATTATCCTGAAAGACGTCACTATGACGTGGCAAAAATGGGGTTCAAAACAGGCACTGAAAAAACATAAAACCAGTTTGTCCTTGATGGAAGTTTTTAAAATTGCATTAAAATGGAGAGTCTTCAGATTTTAAGAACTTTTGAATGCATCTATTGTGCGTATGTGTAAGTCATAAATATCAATAACGAGTATATTCACCGCGTTTATTGTGAAGTTCTGTAACACGCCTCGTCATGCTTCGCACAAGACGCCTCAGCCGTTCTTGCGGGAACGGTTGCCACTCCTGTAAGATAGCAGTTCTTAATTCGTCAATATTTTGACATTTTGGATTGCGTTGGTTAATTTTTCGGCCAATAAAGTCCCATACATGCTCTATAGGATTCATGTCTGGCGACATCGCAGGCCATGGAATTGCCTGAACAGACTCTTGCTGTAAAGCATGTTGTACAATTCGACCAGGCTCAAGCTAGCAAACAATTTCTAGCGACCACTAAGCTAGCGAACAATAATTCGATATGTCTCAAAACCAAACAAAGGCCTATTAATGGGGGCATCCTCACCCAATCAAAATATCAAAGTTGGTATTTAGCACCCTGATGTGGGCTTACGTTGCATTATTCCACCTAGACAATTAAGTCAGTTCAATACCTTGGCAATACCTTTGTCTAAGCCAAAAGGGGAAAACAACTTTGCCGTCCTTCGATTCCTGTATGGCCTATTAATGGGGGCACTCTCCCCAATCAAAATATCGAAGTTGGTCTTTAACACCCTGCTGAGGGCTTGAGGTCCATAATTCCACCTAGGCACTTATGTCAGTTAAAGACCTTGGCAATACCTTTGTGTAAGCCAAAAGTGGGAAAGAACTTTGCCGTCCTTCGATATTTATATGGCCTATTAATGGGGATATCCCCCATTCAAAATATCAAAGTTGGTCTTTAACACCCTGATGCTGGCTTGAGGTGCATTACCCACCTAGGTACTTCAGTCAGCTAAAGACCTTGGTAATACCTTTGTCTAAGCAAAAAGTGGGTAAGAACTTTGCCGTCGTAATCCAAATATCAAAGTTTGTCTTTAACACCCTGCTGTGGGATTGAGGTGCATTATTCCACCTAGGCACTTATGTCAGTTAAATACATTGGCAATATCTTTGTCTAAGCCAAAAGTGGGAAAGAAATTTGCCGTTCTTCGATATTGGTAAGGCCTATTAATGGGGGCATCCTCCCCAATCAAAATATCAAAGTTGGTCTTTAACATCCTGCTGTGGTCTTGAGGTGCATTATCCCACCTAGGCACTTAAGTCACTTAAAGACCATGGCAATACCTTTGTCTAGGGGAAAAGTGGGTAAGAACTTTGCCGTCCTTCGACATTTTAATGTCCTATTAATGGGGACACCCTCAAATCCAAATATCAAAGTTAGTCTTTAGCACCCTGCTGTGGGCTTGAGGTGCATTATTCCACCTAGGCACTTAAGTCAGTAAAAGACATTGGCAATACCTTTGTCTAACCCAAAAGTGGAAAAGAACTTTGCCGTCCTTCGATATTGTTATGGCCTATTAATGGGGACACCCTCCCCCCATTCAAAATATAAAAGTTGGTCTTTAACACACTGATGTGGGCTTGAGGTGCATTACCCACCTAGGTACTTCAGTAAGTTAAAGACCTTGGCAATACCTTTGTCTAAGCAAAAAGTGGGTAAGAAATTTACCGTTCTTCGATATTTGTATGGGCTATTAATGGGGGTATCCTCCCCCAATCAAAATATCGAAGTAGGTCTTTAGCACCCTGATGTGGGATTGAGGTGCATTATCCCACCTAGGCACTTACGTCAGTTAAATACATTGGCAATATCTTTGTCTAAGCCAAAAGTGGGAAAGAAATTTACCGTTCTTCGATATATGTATGGCCTATTAATGGGGGCATCCTCCCCCAATCAAAATATCAAAGTTGGTATTTGGCACCCTGATGTGGGCTTACGGTGCAATATTCCACCTAGACAATTAAGTCAGTTCAATACCTTGGCAATACCTTTGTCTAAGCCAAAAGGGGAAAACAACTTTGCCGTCCTTCGATTCCTGTATGGCCTATTAATGGGGGCACTCTCCCCAATCAAAATATCGAAGTTGGTATTTAACACCCTGCTGAGGGCTTGAGGTCCATAATTTCACCTAGGCACTTAAGTCAGTTAAAGACCTTGGCAATACCTTTCTGTAAGCCAAAAGTGGGAAAGAACTTTGCCGTCCTTCGATATTTATATGGCCTATTAATGGGGACACCCCTCATTCAAAATATCAAAGTTGGTCTTTAACACCCTGATGCTGGCTTGAGGTGCATTACCCACCTAGGTACTTCAGTCAGTTAAAGACCTTGGCAATACCTTTGTCTAAGCAAAAAGTGGGTAAGAACTTTGCCGTCGTTCGACATTTTTATGGCCTATTAATGGGAGCACCCCCAAATCCAAATATCAAAGTTTGTCTTTAACACCCTGCTGTGGGATTGAGGTGCATTATTCCACCTAGGCACTTATGTCAGTTAAATACATTGGCAATATCTTTGTCTAAGCCAAAAGTGGGAAAGAAATTTGCCGTTCTTCGATATTGGTATGGCCTATTAATGGGGGCACCCTTCCCCCAATCAAAATATCAAAGTTGGTCTTTAACACCCTGCTGTGGGCTTGAGGTGCTTTATCACACCTAGGTACTTAAGACAGTGAAAGATCTTGGCAATACCTTTGTGTAAGACAAAAGTGGGAAAGAACTTTGCCGTCCTTCGATATGTATATGGCCTATTAATAGGGACACCCTCCCCCATTCAAAATATCAAAGTTGGTCTTTAACAGCCTGCTGTGGGCTTTAGGTGCATTATCCCACCTAGGCACTTAAGACAGATAAAGACCTTGGCAATACCTTTGTCTATGCCAAACATGGGTAAGAACTTTGCCGTCCTTCGATATTTTTATGGCCTATTAATGGGGGCACCCTTTCCCCCAATCAAAATATCAAAGTTGGATTATAACACCCTGCTGTGGGCTTGAGGTGCATTATCCCACCTAGGAACTTAAGACAGTTAAAGACCTTGGCAATACCTTTGTGTAAGACAAAAGTGGGAAAGAACTTTGCCGTCCTTCGATATTTATATGGCCTATTAATAGGGACACCCTCCCCCATTCAAAATATCAAAGTTGGTCTTTAACCCCCTGGTGTGGGCTTGAGGTGCATTACCCACCTAGGTACTTCAGTCAAAGACCTTGGCAATACCTTTGTCTAAGCAAAAAGTGGGTAAGAACTTTGCCGTCCTTCAACATTTGTATTGCCTATTAATGGGAGCACCCCCAAATCCAAATATCAAAGTTGGTCTTTAACACCCTGCTGTGGGATTGAGGTGCATTATCCCACCTAGGAACTTACTTCAGTTAAATACATTGGCAATATTTTTGTCTAAGCCAAAAGTGGAAAGAAATGTGCCGTTCTTCGATATTTTTATGGCCTATTAATGGGGGCATCCTCCCCCAATCAAAATATCAAAGTTGGTCTTTAGGACCCTGTTGTGGGCTTAAGGTGCATTATTCCACCTAGGCAATTAAGTCAGTTCAAGACCTTGGCAATACCTTTGTCTAAGCCAAAAGTGGAAAAAGAACTTTGCCGTCCTTCGATACTTGTATGGCCTATTAATGGGGGCACTCCCCCAATCAAAATATCAAAGTTGGTCTTTAACATCCTGCTGCCGGCTTGAGGTGCATTATCCCACCTAGGCACTTCTGTCAGTTAAAGACCTTGGCAATACCTTTGTCTAAGCCAAAAGTGGAAAAAGAACTTTGCCGTCCTTCGATACCTGTATGGCCTATTAATGGGGGCACTCCCCCAATCAAAATATCAAAGTTGGTCTTTAACATCCTGCTGTGGTCTTGAGGTGCATTATCCCAAATAGGCACTAAAGTCAGTTAAAGACCTTGGCAATACCTTTGTCTAAGGGAAAAGTGGGTAAGAACTTTGCCGTCCTTCGACATTATAATGTCCTATTAATGGGGACACCCCCAAATCCAAATATCAAAGTTAGTCTTTAGCACCCTGCTGTGGGCTTGAGGTGCATTATCCCACCTAGGCACTTACTTCATTTAAAGACCTTGGCAATACTTTTATCTACGCCAAAAGTGGGAAAGAACTTTGCAGTCCTTCGATATTGTTATGGCCAATTAATGGGGGCACCCTTCCCCCAATCAAAATATCAAAGTTGGTCTTTAACAGCCTGCTGTGGGCTTTAGGTGCATTATCCCACCTAGGCACTTAAGACAGATAAAGACCTTGGCAATACCTTTGTCTATGCCAAACATGGGTAAGAACTTTGCCGTCCTTCGATATT
>MJUT01044215.1:570642-598705 GCA_002080005.1 Gigantidas platifrons | reverse complement strand
TCATGTGTGTATTCACCGTAACACCACAAGGGACGTAACCACTACACTTATAGTGGTCTAAAAGTAATTCTGGCGGGAAAAAACTGATATTTCACATGTGAAATATCGGAATTTATTTCACGGATAAATCTCCATATTTCACACCTAACTATATAATAAATAGTTATATTGTGAATTTGCTTTAGTGAAAGCAGGTTGTTCTACTTTAACCAAGTACTGATTTCCTTCCACAATGTCAACATTATGTCAGAGGTTGTTCTACTTCTACCAAGTACTAATTGCCTTCCACAATGTGAAGATTATGTCAGAGGTTGCACCTGACAATTGAAAAGGCTAAAACTATTTGAAGTCGCGGGAATAATTGATTGGTTAGTGCTGAACGCCAACCTTAGCAATAGTTTAGCTATAGGGTGGCGTGAACAAATTGTATTATTAACTTTAAGATACCTACAAGACCCTTAAATATAAAACATACCTGTCTATAAAACAATTGGGTTATATATACAAATAAAAATAAACATTAAAAATATAAAACCGTATATTTAGAGCATATGTTATCTAATCTAATTTTGTATTATAGACATTAATTTCTTTTAAAAATTTAAAAATTATGTTGCTTGCGACATTTGTAAATAAATTACATTAATTGTTGACGTTGTAGAATGTCGGACGAACGTCACTGACACCTTCACAGATTATTAAAACATGCTCAAGGGGGTACCATATACTACAGGGAGATAACTCTTTAAAATCAGTTGACCGTTTTGATCATATGATTGTATGCAGGTTTCAAGCATCGCGGTGATCAAAATCACAGAGGGAAAAGCTGATACAAAATGTATGTGGTTAGCGAATTCATAGCTCTGAGTCTGTTGGATGGAATTTGTTAAAATTTTGATATTTATTACAGTGGATATATTCAAACACACTGCCAAAAAAATAAGAGAATTAAAGAAGCAGCTCAAATTTTACCTGAAGTGTATGGTACCACCTTAAGTGAATAATTGGAGTTGCACGTCACAAGCTTTGGTTGATTGATAATTAACGGGAACTTTAGCAATATTTCAGCTGTATCGTGCTTTGAAAAAATAGTATGACTAAACTTAGACACCTACAAGATCCTTAGAAATAAAAACGAAGATATACTTGTCTATAAAACAATCGCTTTGAGTTTGAGGTAGCTCCCATGATTTTGTTATCCATTTCGGAACATCTGTGTTGCAGATGACCACAGATATGTTCCGGTCTTTTCCACGTTCATGACATATCAACGGGAATGCAACAAAAGTAACACATTGGGTGCCACTAGTGGAGCAAGAACTGCTAATCTTTCTAATCTTTCCGGAGTACCTGGATTCACCCCAGATTTTTAGTTTTACATATTTTGTTTTGTAGTTCATTGTGTGTCCCTTTGTCTCTTTTTTATTTTGCCGTTGTATGTCCTTTGATTTGCGGCTTGATTACCCCGTAGTTATCTTCAGTTTTCATACATTCAATACTAGAGGCTCAGTGTGCTGAGCCTGTGTCGCTCACCTTTCATTAGGCTTTGAAGAAACTTAATACAAAGCCTTCTATTGGTGCTTCCCACTAAATTTCGGTTCATTTGGCCAAGCAGTTTCAGAGAAGATCTTTAGAAATCAACCAACTAGAAAAAAATAATTGCCTACGTCAGCCATGTTTGTAAACAGATCGGAGTGAAATTAGCAATCTTTATAGAGGACCATCCATAGATGCTTCCCACTAAGTTTCGGTTCAATTGGCTAAGCAGGGAAGAATATTTTTAAAAGTCGACCAATCTGATACGAGAATTACCTGTGGCAGCCATGTTTGCTACCGAATCGGAACGAAATGAGCAATCTTTATGGAGAACCTTCCATACATGTTTTCTACCAAATTTCACTTCATTTAGGAAAGCGGTTTCAGATGCGATGTTTTTTTTTTTTAGAAATCAACCAATCAGAAAAAAGAATGGCCTGTGGCGGCCATGTTTGTGAACGGATTGCAACTAAATGCGCATTCGTTATAGAGGACTTTCCAATGGTGCTTCCAACCAAGTTTTGATTCATTTGGCCGAGTGGTTTCAGATGAGAATACTTTCTTAGAAATCAATCATTTAGAAACAAGAATGGCCTGTGGTGGCCATGTTTGTTTATCGATCGGGACGAAATGAGCAATCTTTAAAGAGAACTTTCCATAGATGCTTCCTACCAAATTTCAATTCATGTGGGTAAGTGGTTTCAGAGGAGAAGATATTTTAGAAATTAACCAATCAAAAATAAGAATGGCCTGTGGTTGCGATGTATGTTAACGGATCAGAACTAAATGAGTAATCTTTATACAGGACCTTCCAATGATGCTTCCTACCAAGTTTTGATTCATTTGGCCAGGCGGTTTGAGAGAAGAATTTTTAGAAATCAACCAATCAGAAACAAGAATGGACTGTGGCGGCCATGTTTGTTAATGAATCTAGACGACATAAGCATTATTTATAGAGAACCTTCCATAAATGTTTCTTACCAAATTTTGTTTCATTTGGCCAAGCGGTTTCAGACGAGAAGATTCTTAAAAATCGGCCAATCAGAAAAAAGAATTGTCTGTGGCGGCCATGTTTGTTAATGGATCAGGACATGATGAGCAATATTTATAGAGGACATTGCATAGATGTTACCTACCAAATTTCAGTTCATTTGGGAAAGTGGTTTCAGATGAGAAGATATTTTAGAAATCAACCAATCAGAAACAAGAATGTCATGTGGTGGCCATGTTTGTTAACGGATCAGAACTAAATGAGCAATCTTTATACGTAACATTCCAAGGATGCCACCTACCAAATCTTGATTCATTTGGCCAGGTTGTTTCAGAGAAGATTGTTTTAGAAATCAACCAATCAGAAACAAGAATGGTCTGTGACCGCATGTTTGTTAACGGATCGGGACGATATGGGCAATCTTTATACAAGACCTTCCATAGATGCTTCTTTCCAAGTTTCGGTTCATTTGGCCGCGCGGTTTCAGATCAGAAGATTTTTAAAAATCGGCCAATCACAAACAAGAATTGCCTGTGGTGGCCATGTTTGTTAATGGATCGGGATAAAATGAGACATCTTTATAAAGGACCTGTATACGTGTGCGAAAAAAGAAGCTTTCCATATTCTATAATGCTCAGTTCTTTTGTTTGAAATGTACGGTATCTAATTTGTACAATAATTCAACTTGTAAATAAAATGAAATATGCATGTTTTTTTGTTTTTCATTTTTTTTTTCTTTTTTAATTTGTACAGGAAATTAATTTATATTTTAAGGGAACATCTGACCTGCATCAAGGGGGAAATTATAAATAGAAATTTTATTGAAATCTGGTAATGTACATTTCAATTTTATTGCAATAATCGAACCAGTAACAAAATCTACACCCAAAGATGCATTTTTGTATTGCAATCTTACATTGTTAATAAATGAAATTAAAAATCTACAAGCAATTAATTTTTGAAACTTATTCTCCGTTAGTCGCCTATCCACAAATGATATCTTATACGAAATAAAAGCTGGGTTAAAATGGATTATTGCGTCGTAAGTATGATTTCTTTGAAGTCGAACTATTGCTACTGAGTCGATGGAAATAATGTAAACAGTCAAGTACATGTGTTGTGTACGTGATATCCCACTCGAATACACCTTGATAGTTATGAATAGGTTCAAGGTCAAATTAGAGAGCCCCGACATAATTTAATCGCGGTCGGACAAGGCACAAGCTGGATACCAAAATTAGTTACCGGGAACTTTTTACGCATGTTGAATTTAATCATTACTAGTTTTATTAACCATGACTCTTTAGGCGGCCACCGTAAAGGGTTGCTCGACTATGGTCTGTTTATTTATATCGTCTGTAATAAATAATAGGTATATAAGACGATATAAATAAAACAGACCAGAAGTCGAACACTCATTTACCTTAACGTTTAAAGGTTCACGGTTAATAAAACCAGTAATGAATAGAATCATCAGGCGTAAAAAGTGGCCGGTATCTGATTTGGGAGGCCAGTTTTATGAAAAGCTTTGCTGGGGATATTATTGTACAATAATATATATTACACATAGAGCATAATCTTTTTGCAGTAACATACTTACAAGTCATAAGTGTTATTAGGTAAGTCTGTTGGAATACTTTTCAGTCCCATACTGGAACAGTTAACATGAACTCCATCTGAAGTGTTAGTACAACCGCAGCCACTAGGACATGATGATATCACACTGACAAGTAAAATCACAGCAACTATTGCTGTTATAAGAAACTGCATTTTGCGTCGGCAGTCTACAAATACAAAATGTATTTAATTAATAGTTATTATTATATAGATATCGATGAAATACCGTGATTTCCGAGTTAAATAAAAACGATAATTTCACTAGTGAAATTACCATTTTTATTTTCACTCTCGCTATTTTTCCCGCCATTTTTCGAGCCGGAACTATTTTTTTAAGAATATTTTAAGGAATGATGTCCGTTTGCTTTATTTCATTAACATATTGTTAGTTTCAGTTACGATAAAGGAAAGATTTAGAAAATAAACAAAATGATATCTTAATCTAGTATTTCATTGTGATACAATAAAAAGCAGGTAAATTTGGCAAACATTGACAGTTTTAATACTTTTCATGGCAGAATTATGCTCTAAAATCATGAGGTCTCGGCAGAAACAATATTTCCAACAGTAAAACTTTAACCACCCCCAAATAATCGTCTACTATACATTAACTCCAAATAACAGTCTTCGTTATATTGCTTCTTCTGAAATAAATCCAAATTTGTCACAGCTTTCGTCAACCACAAGTACTAGTTCAATGACTTCTGACACTAAGATGTCATCTCTTTTTTGTGGGAACACTTACATTTACGGAGAAACTTTTAATTTTAACAATCCCCAGTTTAGTCAGAAAAGACAAAGTGATGATTTCGGACTACCAATAGCAAAAACAAAATATAAAAGAATCACATGATTACGATTCTGAGTGAACTTTAGTCCATTTTCCTTTCGTTATAATCCGTTTGAATTGCATATTTAACGTTTGAACCGTTTCGACCCACATTTAACGATTTACATTTCCTAGCTGTTATATTGTAAAATTAATTGTTTTCTAATTATATAATCCATCGAATTTGAAATAGTTTTGGTTTTGTTAACGCCAAATATTAGTATGCATCCGACTTTTTTCACAAAACATTCTTCCCACAAGGTTGCAATTGAAATGTACACAATAAAAACGAAACATAAATCAAGTGTCAATTAAAAAAAATGTGTCTTTCAAGGTCGAGTGCATACTATGACCACTATGGTCACAAAGTTTA
This sequence comes from Gigantidas platifrons, assembly GCA_002080005.1. Classification (NCBI taxonomy): domain Eukaryota; kingdom Metazoa; phylum Mollusca; class Bivalvia; order Mytilida; family Modiolidae; genus Gigantidas; species Gigantidas platifrons. The sequence continues at coordinate 593,359 of MJUT01044215.1, read as the reverse complement.
CAAGTAAACATCATGAAATTACATTCCTAATCGAAATATGTGGACAAGAATTTATTTATTTACAAAATTGAAAGCATTAGACAAACTTTTCTGTCATAAATCCATGTTCAAAGGGCGGCGCCATTTTAACTTCAAAGAATAAAGTGGACGGAATAAACGAGTAACCAAGGACACAGTTGTATATTAATGCGCAATAAAAAAAAATAAACACATACAATGCAGATGAAAGAAAATATCAAATTTATTGGCTCAAATCAGTCTATAAAATCAACAGTATAACTAACTTCGATGTCCGATTACCAAAAATATGTCACTCATGACCACACAACACTGATAATTCCCTCATGCGCTTCGCGCATTCGTGAAATATCAGTTGTGCGGTCAGTCGTGACATATGTTTGGTAATCGGACATCACAGTTAGTTACACTATAATTGTTCAATGTTGTCATAGAAATAAAATTTACTAATAAAATGAAAAAAAATAACACACAGAAAAAATATATAATGTGATTGTTGTTTAATGCTAAAATGGCAAAAGCGTTGAGAATAAATGTTTCAAAATGGACAAGATGATCTAAAGTTATTCTATCTTGACAGAATCCACACTGTATATTGAACAAGAGTCAATTGGATTCAAGAAACCATACAACTCCTAACGTAACAAATGTAGAAAACAATCAAACTCAGAAAGAGGGGTCTTAAAATCCATGGAAGCCTTCATGAAAGTCACAAGGAAAGGATTTAGCAACATTGCCCGTACCCTACTAACACCTCCTAACAAACGTCATGATCAACAAAGAATGAATAACAGTAAAGGATCAACAAATCCCACATACAAAGTTTGGTATAGGTTTATGGTGTTTAACCCCACTTTCAACAATATGTCAGCTATATAGTAGCGGCCAGTTTTATTGGAGGAGAAAACCGGAGTACCCGCAGAAAACCACCGACCTGTCGAAAGTAAATGACAAACTTTAACACATAATGTTGAATCGAGTACACCCCACCCGAGCGGGATTAAAACTCACAACGTTAGTGGTGATATGTATTGATTACATAGGTAGTTGTAACTCCAACCACCATAATATCACGTCCATAACGGCCACTCCCAAGTACAAGGAAACACAAAAGTTAAATAGTGTAATATTATTTAATAACAATATTAGTATAGGTATTTCATAGATAATTAAAAAAATCAAAATACTCTGAAAATGCTCAAATAAAGATTTAAATTGTTGATGCTGTATTCAAACATTATGTCATTTGTTTATTAAATATACTTAGATGCTGAATTGTATCTCGTATTGTTGTTTATTTGTTTGTTTGTTTGTTTGTTTGTTTGTTGTTGTTGTTTTTTTTGTTTTTTTTGTTGTTGTTGTTGTGAATATAGAGCTATCGATTTCACCCATTTGTAGAACTTGCTGAATTCCAATTCCAACTCAGGTTGGGCCTTATAGGCACTATTATCTCATTTGTGGAGTCCCTCTAATAAGTACATTAACACCGTTAAATTGAATAAATATGTTTTTCTACAAGCTTCCATAGTTAAGTATCTTTAAATTTTCATATATACTTTCTTAACTGGAGTAATATTTATTGTTCTTAACTCCGTCTTTTGTTCCGCTACTTTAAGTAGGACAAAAGTGTAGAAATATAAAATCGTCGCAGGAAAACTTTCCAAAATCCGACAGGCAATTTCTGAATATGCATGTGCAAAGCAAAGCTCTGTCGGAAGTCGTTTCTATATTATTATATTATCACATGAATTTATCCTTTATAACTAAAATTGGATTGCTGAATATTTAAGAAATAATTCATGGCAGCCGTAGATTTGTGCTCATTTAACCATGGGTTGGGCATTTGTATTCGATTATTTTTCCCGAGCGCTAGCGAGGGATAAAATACGAATACAAATGCCCAACCCATGGTTAAATGTGCACAAATCTACGGCTACCATGAATTATATCTTTTCTAATATGACAAATACGGTAATTTGCATGACCCTAGGACACCTTAGAATCCGCCACATAACGGCTGTTCCGTTTAGCCGCCTTCACATATGATGACGGAATCACCGCAATTTGAGCACATATATTGAATCAAACTACTGTTTTGTGAGTAATAATATATTCAAATATTTATTTCAATTACTTAAATGACACGCACCCGATTTAATAAGCGCCCCCTCGTAATAAAATTTCACGTGTGAGGCCGCCGGCACATCCGTCGGGGAAAACCCCAGATGAGTGCGTTTTCATCCCATATTTGTGCATACATGTAAAGAAAGTAATAATAAACACTCCGATAAAAGTTAAGCACCACCCTATATTTTTATCGATATATTTTTTTACATCAATACGGTTAAAACAATGAAATAGATATCACAATTTTTCTTACACTTCTTAAAAGACTACACCAAGGTCTCTAATATTACCAATCTACGAAGTATGTATTATCCTGAAAAAAGTGACTATGACGTGGAAAAAATGGTGTTCAAAACAGGCACTGGAAAAACATAAAACCAGTTTGTCTTTGATGGAAGTTTTTAACATTGCATTAAAATGCAGAGTCTTCATATTTTAAGAACTTTTGAATGCATCCATTGTGCGTATGTGCAAGGCATAAATACTTCGCACCAGACGACTAAGCCGTTCTTGGGGGAACTTTTGCCACTCCTGTAAGATAGCAGTTCTTAATTCGTCAATATTTTGACATTTTGGATTGCGCTGGTTAATTTTTCGGACAATAAAGTCTCATATGGGCTCTATAGGGTTCATGTCTGGCGACATCGCAGGCCATGGAATTGTCTGAACAGCCTCTTGCTGTAAAAAATGTTGTACAATTCGGGCTCTATGTGGCCTAGCGTTGTCGTCCATGAACATTGGCCTGTCAGCCAACGCATGTTTGTCGAAATGGGGGACTACGAGTGGAGCGAGCACATTGTCACGGTATTTTTGGCCTGTCAGATTACCATCAAGAACGTACAAGTCCAACTTATAGTCAAAGGAAAAGCAACCCCAGACAGTTACACTCCACCCCCAAAAGCATTTGTGCCCAAAATGTGGTTGTCCTGAAATGAAGTGTTTCGCTGGCGCCAAACCCTTGCACGACCGTCGGTAGGGCGTAACAAAAATGACTTTCATCAGACCAGTGGACCCGTCTCCATCTGCGAATAGTCCACACCAAATGATCATGTGAAGAGTCAAATCGAGCATGGCGATGACGTAATGTCAACTGTGGACGTTTTATGGGTCGTCGCGCCATACCAAACCAATAGAAAATGAAACTTTAAACTCTACACAAAAAAATCAGCTTTCGTTCGCAAACACAAATGTTGAAAAGTACACGTGGCACTTTACACACACCTGTCATATATACAAAAATAAAAATCAGCCAATAACCTGTTTCACAGGTAAGTAAGTATGTGTGTAACGAAAACAGCAAACCGATTTGAAATAAGTTCATTATTAGAAAAGATATTATTGAAACAAGTCAGGTGGTGCTTAACTTTTGTCAGACTGTAATGTGTAGTTGTTGTGCATGACCTCACGGAAATGGCCTTGTAGGATTTTATTCATTACAGAAACTTTTTAAATTATTATGTTTTTGTTTTTTTTCCAATCGATAATTTGAGGGCGCAGGTGCTAAATGTAGATTATATATATATATATACCGACATACACTGGTTGATTATATATAGGCCGTCATATTAGAAATTATAATCAACTCTTTCTAATATAAATTTGTGTAATTTTTGTAAAGAAGCAGATTATCAACATTATTTTATATCTTGTAAATATTTCAAAGATTTTTGGACTCATATTAATCAATTAATACAACAGGTTAACATTGGAAGACAAATAACATTAGAACACATTTTACTAGGCTGTACATTTTTGATAAAGGATATTTTGATTTTTGTTATTTCTTGACAATTGTAAGATTATACATTGTATATATTTACACATGCAATTTGTATATATATAAGTGGGCCGTTTTTAATATTTCTTATTTCTTCGTATGTATCTGAACACAAAACAAAAAAATATAAGCGTTTATAATTTATTATAAAAATGAATATAACATAGGAGTTAAAGATAAAAGAAAAGTCATTGTTTAAGAAATAAATCATGGAAGCCAGAATGTGTTGGGATTTTTAACATTGATTGGCGGATATTAGTATTTTATTCCGAGCCAGAAGCGAGACATTTCGATTCTGATATGTCTAAGAGTACAAATACGGTAGAATACTTTGATTCGAAGACGGTAATTTATACATAGGTTTGCGGAAGATGTCGCACACAATTTATGTTACTCGAATATTACTGCGCCCTCTATCGGCATTATTCGGGTCACAATTTATGCTGCCAATGGAAACGTCAGTCAGATTCATCGGCGCATGTGCAAATGAGATAATACGAAGAAATAATTCTGTTTTTTTTTATCAAAGGGACAGAGTGAGGTCATGTTAGAATGTGGAATAAATAAAATGTGTTATAAATAAAAACGTAGATATCAAATTTAGTGAACACGACACGTTTCTGACATAACCTTCATCAGGAACGCTCACAATTGAAAGATTCGTCAATACGGGACTGGGGCAGACGTGGCCATATTCGTATGGCAGTTGGATTTACAACTACCTATGGAATCAATGCCTATCACTACAAAGATTTTGACTTCTAATCTCGATCTGGGCGAGGTGTACAATATTATGTGATAAAGAATTTGTCAGTGACTTGCGACAGGTGATGGTTAAACATAATAATACCCCTTCATATATATTATAATAAAATATGATTGTGTGGTTAATACTTTTTAGCTAAATGATTTAAATAACATAGGTAAATTTACAGGTGAGTGATTACAGGTAAGGATTTTTCATTCTTTAATGAAAACATAAAAACCAGATTTAGTGTGCACGGCACGTTTCTGGAATAACCTTCATCAAAAGGCTAAATAATCAAATAATTTAGATGAAAGAATGTTTAAAGAGTGATAGTCAACAATTCATACCATATGACATTGGATATTCAGTTACTACCTTGGAACATGCAGAAAAATGTGGCGCGGTTGATTCTGTTAATGGGATTGATTTGATTTATTGTGTTTAACGCCACGTGTAGCAATATTTCAGCTGTATCATGGCGACCAGTTGTAGTGGTGGAAGAAGCCGGAGAGAACCATCGACCATGGGCAAGCAACTGGTAAGCTTTATCACTTGCTGCTGCGAGTCGAGTGCACCTTTTTTGTCATTCACACAGCCGGGCGCGAACCCACGCCGTATTGGTGATAGGCTTGTGTGAGTTGTTAGGTAATCCAACTATCTAACTCAGTGAGCCACCCGGGGATCCCAATCCTCCAGTCATATGTATTAAATGTGTGAAGAATTAAGATTGAAATATCACATGTAGAACTTATTGCTAAAGGGGAGTCAAATATTCGCAAGCACTTGGTGTTTGTATTTGTTTATTCGCGCCAGTTGTCTTGTGTGCCCATGTTTGTCAGTTTTTCTGAATGGTCCATTCTTGATTCTCTATCGTTTATTCAGTGTCCGACATTATTCTGGACCGCAGGCCCGCGTCCAGTTAAAATTGCCGCGGTCCAGTCAATTTCCGTGGCCGTAGGAACGCCATGTCCAATCGGAAAAGCGTTTGCAGTCCGGTATTGATTGTATTTTATTTTAACTCTGGTTCTCGGTATCAAAATTTCTATACATAGTTTCACGCCACATGCCAGTATGACTTCCGGTAGATGTCTTTTACGGTTTACTTCTTGAAGTTTTTCTTGTACACGATTGTTTTAAATGTTCATAATCAGGTATTTCTAATCTAAATTTTGATGGACGTTTTCTCTTTTCAGAATCCATGTTGGAAATAAATTATTCATCTGTTACTATTGGGTAAAGGATCAGGATTTATTATCAAAAGGACCAACTGGCAACACGGGTGAGGGATAGTTTGAAATCCCAAAAGATAATAAACATATCATAGTAATTATTCAGGGTTACGACAAACCAGAATTATTAGTCAATCACTGTGATATTTCTCACATTTTTAGACCAGTTACTTATAACATTATTTTTCTATTTACTTTGAATAATCTTAATTTTTTCATCCCAAAGATGACCCTTCACTACTTGATATTTTTGTTAACAATCATGCAGTGCTGCAAACCCTGCATTACAAATGAATTAAACAGACATTTGTGGTGGCATGCAAACACAGAAGAACCCCACCTGCGAAATTCAGGAACACTACAAACGGTTTTGGACAATGTCATTGCATCGTGGTGTATGGAATGATGACAGATACGTTGTAATGAAAGTTGATGCAATGACACGAGACCCTAGATAGCAGAAATATGACTGGCACAAAAGGGATATAATGCCAAAGTGTGTAGTGTCTCTTGTAAGAAGACACTGGTTTCCCAATCCAGGAGGATTCCCTTACGGGACATATGTGGGAATAAGACACAATTTTGGAATAATTGTTCTCTGAAACTTTTTTGCGCCTTTTCACTAGGAATACGTTTTGAAGGGAAATATTGTTTCAGCTCAATAAATAGGGTTAACTTGTATTGCGTTTTTTATTCAAGGAAATGTTGTGCTCCAGTCAATTATTTGGTCAGCTGGACCACATGTCCAACTGGTATTTTTGCTTAAATTTGTACACTGTTATTCATAAGTTGATTGAATTTCTAAAACATATACAGTAACCAATTTAATTATTCTAATCTAAAATTAAGCGTTAAATAATCTTGAAGAGTGGATATATGATTTTCTCAAAATAAAAAGTGACAATATCCGATAAATTATCTGAACCTGTAATTCAACGTATCAAGTGGACCTGACTACATGTGTACAAAACATAATGATTAAATCATTATACATAAATAAAAATATTCTTACCCCAAAAACTTCTGTTCGTTTTGTTAACCTTCAGTGTCGCACACCCTGATCACGTCTCATGTTCATCACAAGTACCTAAGGTATATATACAAGTGGTAATATTACCTGACTTCCTTGTTACTTGCTACTCAAATTTCAGAAAAAAACACAAAAATATTTTATTTTGAAATTCTCCAATTCATCTTTTATAGCAAGTAAACAAAACTACATAAAAGGATGGCTTAAGTAAAAAGTAGAGCAACCGTGACACGTTATTTTAAATTAAAGTCACAATACATGAAATGCATCCACCTGTTATGTTTTAGTATTAAGTTGACCTATTTTACATAACCAACTTTTTAAATTTGGTCCTGTATTTATCCCTATATATATGCAATTGTCAGCTATATGCCAGTCTTGTACTTAGAGCTATATATAGATTCCAGTGAGAGTTAGAAACCAATCTCATGATTATATTGTGGGGCCGTCGTGGTTGTGATCATATGGTAGTTGGATTTACAACTACCTATGCAATCAGTGCCTATCACCACTAAAGTTCTGAGTTCGAATCCTGTTCAGGCGAGGTTTACTCGATACAACATTACAATTAAGTGATAAAGTTCAGCATTGACTTGTTGCAGGCCGGTGGTTTTCTTCGGATACTCCGGTTTCCTCCACCAATAAAACTGGCTGCCACGATATAACTGAAATATTATTGAAAGTGACGTCAAACATCATGAACCCCATATTTAGGCTGGTAAATAGATAAACTGACATAAGTCGGTCTCGTATTGAGACCTAAAGATAGAAATACCAGTTATTATTATATTTTAATCTACATGATATATTTTGATTGGATTAAATTAGTCATGTGATAATAAACTAATTGAGATGTTTTGCCAAAATTTGTGCTGCCGGGAAACAACCCTATTGTTCCCCGCCGAACAACCCAATGTTCCCTACAAGGGAGATAACCTATAAAACATTGGCAAAAATATAATAAAACAATTACGATCCTCTGTGTAGGGAAACATCCAGATTTGTTAATACTCCTGGGGTTGTTTTCCCCTCAGGTTGCCAAATCTGGATGTTTCCCTTCACATATGGCCGTAATTGTATATTATTATACCTCACTAACTTCTCATTGGCTTAAATTAAATCACATGCCCTGAAACAATTTTAATGTTTTGTGAAGATTAACCAAAACAGGAAACAACTAGTTGTTTACCGGGTAACAACCCTATTGTTTCCCGGTAAACAACCCATTGCATGCCTCAAAAGGGAAACAACTCTTTCCGAAAGTGACATTGTGGTGTCGTCTGTTTGCTTACAATTTGGTCGGACCAGCAGGATGGCTGTCGCTAATTCTTCTACTTCTACATGTATCTATTTAAATGCCCAATCCTTGTTCTATTGTTCGGTATAATAATATGCAATTAATGACTTTGGATGAGGTCAATACCACGATTTATAAACCCCAGAGATATCTGAGGTTGATAAATCGTGGTATTAACTGAAATCCAAAGTCATCAATTGTTTTATTATATGACTAAATCCGAAGTTAATGATATTTTGGGGGTGTTTTTCATTGTAATAGTCATCACAATTACTTTTCTGTATCATGACCAACTCTAGAGAGAAAAAAACTGAGGACTTTTATCTGCACTTGGTCCAATATCTCAGTTTTTGATGGAGTCTGAGGTGCCTATTAATTTTAATTTTGTAGTAATATTTTAAGTTTTAGAATTTCCTTAGTGGTTTGTTTTTGGTCATGTTGTTTTGCCACCTACGGCAGTACTCCGAACGCACCTATAGATAACCCAACGTTTCCTTCCCCTAAACAACAATATCCCCTCGATCTGCTGTTGAGGATCTCGTATGATTCTGCCACAATTATGCAAAAGAGAAAGCTTATAAATCATTTGAAATGAACTCTTCAATCTAATCAGAGAATACATTTTCAAAATAAGCAACCCGGACTTTCCCTGTTGCTATTTTTGGGTACACGCCACAGCGTTCAAACGTAATGTTAACCTCGCGTGCACTTTTGAGCGGTGATCATCACATTTTGAAATGTAGAGTGAAGTAGTGTTTTGTCCAATCAAAATCTAGGATATTTATAGTTATAGTCATATAATAAAACTTGTTATTAAAATATTTATTACTATATAATAAAAGGGTTGTGATACGGGTTTTAAATTGAGAACTGACACTCGGAATTGGCGGGATCAACCATGCACATTACACCATATCATCATCAAATAAATGATAATATACCATTACGGCCCTCTGTGTAGGGAAACATCCAGATTTGTCAACTTGAGGGAAAGTTGTTTTCCCGAGGGAAAACAACCCCCAAGGGTTGACAAATCTGGATGTTTCCCTACACAGAGGGCCGTAATTGTTTTATTATATCTTTGCCAATGTTTTCTAGGTTATCTCCCTTGTGGGGGAAATTTGGTTGTTCGGAGGGGAAAAATAAACAGTTATTGCCTTCAATGGATGTAAACATCCAGAATTGTTAACCTGAAGAGGGTTGTTTTCCCGAGGGAAATGGTGTCATAGTACAGTGAAGGACAATGATACCCAGAATTACTGAAGAGGATGTTTCCCTACACGGAGGGCCGTAATTGTTTTATTATAATTTTGCCAATGTTAAAAAAAAGCAAAATAAAAAAAACCCGATTGTGTAATACCTTAAACATATATATATAAACATACATAATAGAGGTTTAAAGTTATTGGTTCGCTTCAGTAAGTCTGGGTATCATTGTACTTCACTTGATCGGCAATTTGTGTAGTTTTCCTTTGAAGTGTGTCGATTGATAAAGCTTATCTCAACGTACTGGACGTGATATCAAAATTATTAGGTCAGTCCACAATTAGGCAGGCGTCAACTACCGCGCATGAATATACTTGTTTTTAAAAAAAACAAGATTGGTTGCTTCATCAAAATCAGTACGGGAAAAGGTCAATGTTATTTTCGTTACTATCGTAAACAAAACATTTGACGTTTGGCCATATTATTTCAATAATCAACATCTCTCAAAACCAAAATGATAGAAAACCAAGAAATAGCTACTTTGTAAAGATTGAACTACCTTAGGCTTATACGATGCATATTGTTTTGTTTGTTTGTTTGCTATATAAAACACTGCAATATCTAATGCTGATTTAAAATTGAAATCAAACCAATTACAGAAAAGAACTTAAATTTAATACAACATAGCACTGATCAGTAACAGGGAGAATCAACTAAAACTTCTGTATTCTGAATATGCAAATATATACATTTGTTGTACATAATTTCATAACCCCCCCTTTCTGTGAATCATATCGTCAAGACATCTAAATTCGTCCATGTATATTTATACATGCATATCTGCCATTCTTAGTAAAAAGAAAGATTTTGTGTCGGTGTCTGTAATTAACTTTCTAAAATTAATATTAGTAACATATAATCTAAATGCCCTCCGAGTGGGATTATTATGGATGTATATTGATTTGACCTACATTCAGAATATTTCAGTGAAACGTATTCGATCCAATTTTAGCACACGTTTTTATGACAAAAATTACTTACCGGTAGCATATTTGAACATTATAATTTCCAAAACACACTTAAGTCCAAGAAAACCATCACAATGCATAACACACGTCAAACAGTAAGAAAACACATCTTGCCGCCTCGTTAACTAGTATTTGAATGAACCTCATGCGCCAGAACCGAATCACATTTAAAAAACAAGATCCATCCGCAAAAAAATAATTCCATCAAAATATCGTTTTAAAGGATTCATTTGATTATTTTTTTGATAGATATAGTATAACTAATCGTAGATTTTGAATATCAAAATAAGACCATCGAGAGACCGAAGTACGCATAAGGATTTAAACGAGTGGGCGGAACTTGTTCCGTCCACGAGTTTAATCCTTAATGCGTATTCGGTCACGGGTGGTCTTATTTTGATATTCAAAATCTATGATTAGTTATACTGTTTATTATATAGACTTCCAAAATGTCTTTTATATTATTTTATTTAATTTGTATATTTCATTACACGCGTATGAATCTACGAGCAATGATAGTGTGTAATCAATATGGCCGCACATTCAAGTGTTGTCGCTTCGATGAAAAAAATTGGAAATTTAAATGAAGGACGAGTTTGTGAATTTTATTTGAATATGGGCGGATTTGTAAAGTTGTTGTGGAAAAATGCATTGCAATTGTGACTAATGTCAGTCCGATTTATCTGAGGAACCAGGCACGATGTGTTATTATTGTCCGAGTCGTGTGTATTTCATGTGTAACAAAATTCGAACTAAGGAATGAACCAATGTCCTCAAATGAAACGTTTTGAAATCTACCCGACTGGGCTTTAGTTTGATATACATTTTCATTTGTATTGCCATTGGAATTTGGAACATTTGTTTGGACATCTAGAATATTAAATTCTTGCATTTCCACATTTTCCAAGTCAAAATCATTTTCTTCTAAAAATTTGGAGACTACAGCTGCCGTATATGCGTCAAAATGATCAGACATTTTGTTTTGTTTTTTTTTTTATTTTACGATTGTTCAAAGCAGACGATTATTCATTGAAAAGGGGTGGTGAAAGGAATTAGGAAACTGACAATCTACAATGCACTTTTAACAATGCCGTTGTTTGTTTATATTTAAATATGTTGTGTTATGCTAGTGAAATGATTCGATTTAGAATAAGCAAGTGTTCGATTTTAATGTATCAATAAAATGATTCAATTAAAATAATTTATAAAAGTACTAAAACTTTTTCATTTATTTAACTGTTTCAGTTTACAATCATGTGTGTATTCACCGTAACACAACAAGGGACGTAACCACTACACTTAAAGTTGTCTAAAAGTAGTTCTGGCGGGAAAAAACTGATATTTCACATGTGAAATATAGGAATTTATTTCACGAATAAATCTCCATAATTCACACCTATCTATATAATAATTAATTATAAACTACCGATAAACAGAATATTAGGCATTTTGTTTATGGGACTGACTTGATCACGGGGTAATATCAGGCTCGCCGTTCCGGCTCACCTGATATACCCCGTGATAAAGTCAGTCCCAAAAACAAAATGCCTAATATTCTGTATGTACTATGACACCATTAGCGTATTATTTACCCATCTAATGATCGGCTATGGACCGTGAAAATTTTGAAATTCTAAAAAAAATTGAAATTTTGATTTTCTACAGGCTAAATCTTTTTAGCTGAACATATATGATCAATAGATTGGCATGGCATTTTCCATATCGGCCCTGGTACCAGCCCTCGACTCATATCAGCACTCGAGCTAAAGCCCCCGGATCCGATATGACAATCTCAGGCTGATACCAGGGCCGATATGGAAGATGACATGCAATAATCTATAATTATCCAGTCTCGAATTCAAACTGATATATAAAACAACTGGTTTTCATTGTGTATGGAAACTGATTTTATTCTCAAATTTGGAAAATGTTAAAAGTTATATTTTTTGACAGTATTGAATCTTTGTAAACACTTAGAATCAAATAAATATTTCACCGATTGTGTAATACCTTAAACATATATATATATATATATAAGCATGCATTATAGAGGTTTAAAGTTAACGGTTCGCTTCAGTAAGTCTGGGTGTCATTGTACTTCACTGTACTATGACACCATGAACGTATTACAAATTATTTACCCATCTAATGATGTAATATGGACCGTGAGACTGATAAACATGATAAGCATTGTTATTAGTCACATAATTTCTGACTCTTGATATTATTTTTTTAAACAAACAAAACCAATATAATATCATCACAGCACATGTAGCGCATAATTACATGTAAAAAGACCAATTCATCACATCACACGAATGTAGAGTTCTCCAGACATAGGATGTGACGAGCTAATGCACTTCGTAATACAAGAAAAAAATTAAGAAACAATCTCCCATGTCATGTTTTATGATCATTTTAACATGGGGAGACATTATATTGGACAATATTTTATACCGAGAGAAATTTAGACAAATAAAATGTACAACTATGTTATCAAGAATTCTGAGAGTATTGGACATATCAATGCATTGTCCCCTACCGGCGGCAAAAATCAGAGGACCTAAAATATTAGAAGTATCAACTTGCAGTGACTAAATTTTAAATTACAAGTTCAACGGCCAAAACTCTAGCAAAAATAATTCAAAAAGACAGAAATTTGAATTTTATCTTAACTTTTACAGGCATCTGCACTTAAGTAGTTACAGCTATAAATCAGCAAATATTGACTCAATAATATCTCAAATCACTTCCAAAAACAGTCTTGACTAGTAATTGATGTGGAATGACAGACAGGTAGCAGTTGAGGAAACCAATTACAAAGCAAATAATATATTACATGTATTATATTTTAACATTTGTTTTTACATAGTTTTGTGACTGTCATCATTGGTAGAGTTAAATGTTGGAAGTATACCTTACATCACTAGACTAGAAACACTGAGAAGGTATCCACAATCAATGCTTGGGCCAATGTTCAGCAGGAGGCAAACAATTGAGAAAAGCAAGCGTTGTAACTCATCTAGAAATAGCTATATACCAAATATCAAGCCAATATCTCGAAGGATGTAACAAAAAAGTACGGACAACTTAAAATAGAGAACAAAAAATACAAGTAACTCAGGAAAAAAATATTCGACCAGAACGAAATTCAAACTTAAGCTGTAGCTCATCTAGATATAGCCACATACCAAATGTCAAGTCAATATCTTATAGGAGGTAAAAAAAGTTCCGACAACTTAAAATTAAAAAAAAATACAAGTTCAAGGGCCATAATTCAGCCAAAGTTCATTCAACCGGAACGAAATTCGAACTTATACTGTAACTCATCTAGATATAGCCACATGCCAAATATCAAGTCAATATATTAAAGGACGTAAAAAAAAGGCAGGACAACTTAAAATTGTAATGTGACAGACGGACGGGCGGACGAAACCTAAAACTATAGTCCCCTTCGGCTTTCGCCAGTAGGGACTAACAAGAACATACAACATGACATGGGGGAATTATTTCGATTCTAATATAGCATTTACAGTAATTTTGTAAATCAGTGCGGCCTTATGGATACGCAAGAATTTAGCTGTTCCGATTCCCTCCCCGAATGAAAATTTCGCATTCTACGATGAATTACAGAAACAGTAATGTAATGACTAAGTTAAACGAAAATAATGTTACATATGTTAAAGCGGTATACAAACTTTGGCTTCCATCAATTATTTCGATTATAGTGGGAACAAATCTAACTTATTTTTTAATGGAAGTCAATGATAATGGAAATGCATACATTGACGCAATAAGTTACAAAATCAACAAACCTTCACGCTTACGCTACACTACTGTAGTTTCCCTATGACTACATTGTATAAGTGGACGGTGATAAAATTAAGTTACTGATATTTTCCTATTTTATGGCCTTTTTCATTCAGCTATTTAAACAACTAATATGCTCACAAAATAGCATAATAAATAAATAGCCAGCTTGTGTCAATTGTTAATGTCACCAGCGTTCCTTGTTAAATACGTATACGTACGTCGCCAAACTCGGTTTGGAACGTCACAGGAAGAAGACAACTTACAAAAGTCAAAGTCGATAGATAGTTGTCTAAAGTATTTTTTCCGGAAAAAAATATATGTCAAGAATCAATTCGATAATGTTTATGTCTGTATGCACCACGGTGCTGTATGTTGTTTATAAACGGAGCCGACGATGGCGCAACAACTTTTCCACTACTCTTTTCCCGTGCTTTTTTCCCGTACTTTTTCTCCCGTATTTTTTTCCTATTTTTTTCCCGTGCTTTTTTTCTTACTTTTTTCCCGTAGTTTTGTTTTCATACTTTTTCCCCGTACTTTTTGTTATCAGTTAAAACACACCTACTCTGTGTCGGATAGTTCCGAATAGTCTTTTGTATCAGTTACAATACACCTACTCTGTGTCGAATAGTTCCGAATGATCTTTTGTATTTTCCATATCTTTTCACTATCCAACCTACCTTTCTTCCAAATTTTCCAAATCTTATCACTATTCGATCGGGTTTCTTCTGTATTGTCCATAACTTTTCTCTATTCGACTTGCCTTTCTTCCATATTTTTAATATCTTTGCACATTTCAACTTACTTTTCTTCTGTATTTTCCAAATATTTTCACTATTCAGCTTACATTTTTCCATATTTTCCCTATCTTTTCTAATTTCAACTTACTTTTTTTCCATAATTTCCATATCTTTTCACTATTCAACTGCTTTTCTTCCATATTTTCCAAATCATTTCACTATTCAACCTAATTTTCTTCCATATTTTCCCTCCATATTTTCCCTATCTTATCACTATTCAACTTGCTTTTCTTCTATATTTTTCATATCTTATCACTATTCAACTTAATTTTCTTCCATATTATTTCACATTTCAACTTACTTTTCTACCATATTTTCCATATCATGTCACTATTCATCCTACTTTTCTTCCCCATTTTCCAATTTTTTTCACTATTCAACTTATTTTTCTTCTGTATTTTCCATATCTTTTCACTATTCAACCTACTTTTCGTCCATATTTGCCGAATCTTATCACTATTCGACTTGGGTTTCTTCTGTATTTTCCAAATTTGTATCACTATTTGACTTGGGTTTCTTTTGTATTTTAAATTTTTTTTCATTTCACTATTCAACTTACTTTTCTTCCCCATTTTCCAAATATTTTCACTATTTAACTTACTTTTCTTCTGTATTTTCCCTATCTTTTCACTATTCAACCTACTTTTCTTCCATATTTTTCAAATCTTATCACTATTCGAATCAGGTTTCTTCTGTATTTTCCAAATTTGTATCACTATTCGACTTGGGTTTCTTCTGTATTTTTCAATTTTTTTCATTTCACTATTCAACTTACTTTTCTTTCCCATTTTCCAAATCTTTTCACTATTCAAATTACTTTTCTTCTGTATTTTCCCAATCTTTTCATATTCGACCTACTATTTCTTCCATATTTTCCAAATCTTATCACTATTCGGTTGGGTTTCTTCTGTATTGTCCATATCTTTTCACTATTCGACTTTCTTTTCTTCCATATTTTTAATAAAGAAGTTCGTAGGAACAAGTATATCAAAAGGTCTACAAACGATAGCCAAACTTGGCTGTGGTTACTTATGCTATAAAGTTGTATTTGGTGTCTCTCATCTAAATTTGTTCTCGCATTGACACATGTATAGCTGAAATAGTGTTCGCTAAACGGCAATCACTTCCAATAAAATTAAAGGCATGAGCTATTACGAATGAAACTTATATAACTAGCGGTGTTTCTCTGTACAAATGATATCAAGATACTAAAGTACAAAATGCAATGGCCAAAAAAAAGATAAAAACGGACGACAAGCACTAGACATAGAAAGAGCGATCGGACAACATACACTACACCACAACTGGGGATGAATTTAGGTGCGCCGGAGGGACAGGCAGTTCCCGTTTCTCCAGGGATACATATAGTGCTTCTCTTATTAAAATTCGATGATAAATAATGAAATGTCGTTGAATACTCGTTGCTTAATCAATTAGATAGTAAATAGGAAATAAAATAAATATACATTTAAATTAGACCTGAATGATATTTGACGCCCTTTGTTTTCTTTGTGGTCTTATCATTTATCTGTCTTCTCTTCCTACAATACAAGGAACATCAGTATCAGGTCCAACCAGGAAAAGAGTGAAATATAGTTACTACCTGCTTAGATCAACTAGTACAAATGACCGTGTGGGGTTTTATTATTGCTTTGTGTTTGTCGTACTTCTAACATACTGCTTAACCATGTACACATAACTTTACAAAATGGTGTTCCGGGTGGTCATCCAAATGGTTTATGACGTTCATTCAAATCAGAAATTAATCATGGTAGCAAGCGGGCAATTCGGATTGACTGAAATTTAAATACTTCCCGACACGTGATATGGAATTGTTATTTGCTAACAAGGTTATTTGTTGATTGAAATGTAAGATGGAGGAAAATATGAAATATCTTGTTTCCGAAGACTGCATGATTGCATGATTGAAAGTTGTACATTAATGATATTTGAATGCTCTTTTGTAAACTTTGTGCTGACAGAGCTTATAGTAAATTCTGATATTATCACCAACGTATAAAATAGTTGTGTACTGTCAGACATATGTGATCTCAGCCAATTAAGGCACCGTCCGACATATGTCACCTCAGCTAATTAAGGAACCATCAGACATATGTCACCTCAGCCAATTAAGGCACCGCCAGACATATGTCACCCTGGCCAAGTAAGGCACCGTCCGATATATGTCACCTCAGCCAATTAAGGCTGTCTTGTTTATGTCAGTTTACTTGTTCCTAAATACTCTTAAATTATTTGGTTTCCCAATATATCGACTATAAAACTGTGTTTGTATTCATTTTGTAGACAGTACGAAGTGTATCATGTTGTGTGGGTGTGAACTACGGCTAATACTTTAGTTTGAGATACCAAAGGGGTAATCATAATTCGTAAATAGAAGAAAGACATACAACAGACAACACAACGGTCAAAAGAAAAAAGTACAAAAGAACAAATAACGATCTAAAAAACATTACACACAAAACTAAAGATCGAGTAACACGAACCCCACTAAACCCAGAGGTGAACTCAGGTGGAAAATTCTACGAGTTGAACTATGTGTTTACTTATTCTTTAGGGTAAATATACAGAGGGATTTGTATTAAATTGTTTGATGAAATGGGTGTTCATATATCTGAAGTAGTTGTTATAATATAGAGAAACTCTGGGTGTGGCTTGTCTTGTGCAGGAAGTAAGTACAAGATAATGATACCTCAAATCGATAATGATAGTAACCATGCACTCTCATCAGTGGGTGGGTGGGTAATGCTGTTTAGTGCCACTTTCAACAATATTTAAGTTGTATCGGGATGGTCAGTTTTATTAGTGGAGGTAACCAGAGTACACTGACCCCCCACCCCGACCTGCCGCAAATCACTGACAATCATTATCAATGCTGTATCGAGTACACTCCTCGCCATAAATCCAACTACCATACGATCACGACCACGTCGTCCCTATCTTAAAGATAACAGCAAGTACAATCAAGTGTTTTTTTATGTATATAAAAGCAACATAATTATTATGTATATAAATGCGGATAGTAAAATACCAATTTTCTGATTTCTGCACTCATGTATTACCAGAATAGCCAATGACCCGTTTTCTTGTTATAGCATTGTCTATGTCATGTGTATGTGATATGTGATATGTGAAACTAAATATAACAACATTTACTGATATTTATTCATAATAATTAAATCATTAAAGCTAGGATAATTATAATTTTCTCAGCAGAAACTATGGAATACAATAATTTTATTTTTTCTATTGAGGTTTTATAATGCCTTTGAATATTATTCTGTTTATATTGTAAGCCCTACCTGGAACATCTTCAGAGTTCTAAATGTCCTCAAATACAATTAAGTGTTGTGTGTCTGTTTCATTTTAAAATATTGGTTCATAAAAAGGAAATGTATATCTCATTTTTAAACAGAGTTAATTTGTCTATTTTTAAACTGGATTCAATAAGCCTACATACACTGGTTCTATTGTGTATTAATTTCTATTTCTGTCACATTTTCGGTATAAACTTTCTCTGAAACAAAACTTCCGTCACCATAAGATATAGTGAGGAGAGTCTTATGTTTGCTAAGCAAATAAATGTAGATAAATTAGGATGAAACATAGCAAATCGTTGATAAAAATATACAGTAACACTTTATAAAGCTTCATATATATGTAAATTATTTGCAAACACAAGAAGAAATATATGTGTTCATCAACGGGATCATCTTCTCAATATAAATTGTCCCTCTTGAAAGGTGATATAAACTAAGATATTTACTACAAATAATTACCTATTTCTTTCTTGTATTTTATGTTAATTAAATTATTAAAGTAAAATTGAGAACTAATGCATATGTAAATAACAAAAAGGGCAGACATCAAATTTAATGCAAACGACGAGTTTCTGGAATAACCTTCATCAGGTACACTCGAAACCAAACTATCTGAAAACCAAATAATGTATATGTCTTTAGGAGGTAGAATTTCAAAGAGCCTAAACATAATAACAAAAATCGGTTAAGTTCACGCATAGCGCCCAACGGAGATACATTAAATTAAAAAGTACTTGACTACCTTGCATTTCTCGACCTTCGTATAACAACAACGCTATACAACAAATGTGAAAACTTTGTTTACATAACAATCAACCTCCCAACAGCACTAGTGTATTGAGTTTATATTTCTCAACTTGTGCATTGTTCATAGGATTGTGACAAGAACATTTGTTTGTTTCTAGACAAAGTTCAGCTGCTAACGCAAAAGCTACCTAAGAAAGATAATGTAAACGTGAATGCGCTAAGGTCATCGCTAAACAGATCCTACGGTTGTCACCATGAACTGGTTGACATTATATATACTATCCATTTCTCAAATACCAATGCATTTTTTTCCTGGTAGGAAGATGATGTCCGTCCTCTATCATCGATACAACTTTTACCGAACTTGACTTTGGGTAACACAGCTGATACCTTATAACAAACAAGAACTGCATACTCTTCGCGAGCACCTGGATTCACTTCCTGTGGTGTACGTTTTTCTCATCTTTTTAGTTTTATGTGATGTGCTTATCTACATTTTGTGTCTTGTGTCCATTGCTTCCTGCATATCTGGCGTGTTCATTCTTGACCTCCCGTTCCCTTTTGTCTAACGTGTATTATTTACAAATACACACTATGTTTGACACAACAATAAAGGTACGTGTGTCTACATTGTATGCACCTATTTTATCAATTTGGCTAGTGAAACAAATGTTCACACATATATGTGTTAAATATAAATTATTGTTTATGGTCGGTTGACATCTGCTTATGTTATTACGTAAAATTAACAGATGCAATTGTTTATATATGACATACTGACAAGTTAATGAAGTTGTATTGATTATTAATAAGAAGTTGATCAATTAATTCAATAAGATATATTTAGATTGTGCAAGGAATGTAGCTTCGATAACTCTGCGATATTTGAAGGTAACACAATTTGGATAAACAAACACGGAAATATAGTGGATTTGTAATTTTGCTAAAACACGAAAGGCACTCCATAGGCCCATACCCTCCCTGATCACATTATTTCACCCCATGTTTTCGAGGAGTCGATGTTGCTCAATCATTAGTTTGCTGTGTACATTGTGGACCACTGTTTGTCTTCTCGTCTTTGTTCTGTTCGACAATGCATTGTATTGCCCTATTCGATTTCCGCCTTCTGATTACCCTTATGGTATCTTTAAATGTTTCTTGCATGTTTTTGTAAGTTTTCTGACCATAACGCTTTCTTAATGTAAGCATCGATATTATCACCTCCATTTTGACTATATCTATTAAATGTGTATCTTTCAAATATATATGTTTAAGCAAACTTTGTCTCATCTGTCATATCTCTCTACATATGCAAATTAATTAATATCCATATTACCGTTCCGATGCATGTAAGCATCTTAACTACAAGCTGTGAAACAATTGCGATATTTTCCTGCGTCCTGTTAAGCTTCTCCAGTTCATTGACTAATATCAATCAAGGTCCAATTATGTTGTAATGTACGACGGTTCTTTGAGTGGCGAATATTCAGGAGCATCAACAGGTTCCTGAAAAATCATGCTTTCGGTAATTCGAAGAGCTGGATCGTCCTCTCTGATTGAATTTTATCTACCTCTAATTCACTATAATAGTCAATCGGATACAAAGTTTATAACTCGTGTGTTAATAAATATTAGATTCACATTACCCAACTATATTATACGGCAGTGTATGGGAAACAGACCTCATGTGTACGAGCGTGTAGTTCAATTATGTGTGCGTATCAACATATAAAACGTAATGCAACTGTAAGATTAATTCCAACTCTTCGTTAAATTTAACGTTGATAACAATGTTTTTGGTAAAAGAGTAAGAGAGTGGTTTTCATTATTGTAATGGAGTGTAGCTATTTCTTTTGATTATGATTTATTTGTTCCTTCAATAAAAACACAAATAATATGCTTAGGCACATTTCCACAATGCTTCACATTGAACCGATATATACGTTTAAACGTTCAACCCAACAGTGTTAAAATTTTTAGATGACACGTGTTTGTGTTTCTGTTCTTCCCTCAACGAGAGTCGAACCCACACCGTTGGCAACCTACAGCACAGTTTCGCTTAGACTCATGACGAACCATTATCACGCTCTGCCAAGTCCATTATATAAGAAATATACCTTCATTGATTGAGATATTACACTGTCACATAAGGTGGAACTAATGGATATTTGTTTATAGACTTGTCGGGATGGTGTATATGGTGTCAAACCACTAATTCACCAATCAGAGCTTGGAACATATACGAAAGTAGTCCCTTTTCAAGAAAAAAGTTCCTTTCACTTTGTAGTATTGTGAAAACTACTGAATGGAATGGACTAATTAAAATTGATAATTGAAGTTAAATATATAGGGATTATTTTGAGCCCAAATTTGATGGAATTAGTTGTATTTTAATACCTCTATGGAGGATTTGATGCATGACCTATAAATACTGAATTTCTTGGGGATGACCAAGCTATTTTTAGAGTAGGTGCTTTCCGTAGCATGGCATTTCACTGCAAGATTTTAAACATGCCCTGATATTTTGACAGAACGTAGAGGAATCATGTACGTTTCAGAAAATATATGGTCTTGGAAAGGTTAAACTTAAGATAAAATGACCAGGTAAGCTCGAAAAAACACAAATTTAGTAGAAAACCTAAAAGAAATTAATTAGTGGTTTTACACCTTAAGGAGGAAAACATCAAAATTATCTTTTGTTGCTATCATGTTCAAATTAGCCTAAAAATGTCACAACAGACCCAGAGTGACATTTTTCATACAAAAATGTTACAAAATTCATTGTGGTGTCAGATTACATGGTCAAAATGCATGTTATGTAATATTTTGGAATATTGCTCCCAAACACTGGATATAAATGGACAGAGGGTATTGCAACCCATTTTATTTTTGTTTATGGCTTTATAATTATTGGGAATACGTTATTGAATGTGTTTTTGCAGTAGAAGGGCATATAATATTGAAAATATGGTTGATATTAAGAATTTAAAAAAATTCATTATGCGGCAGTTTGTCGACTTCAAATATAGAATATGGTGATATCATGATTGGATTTTTTTCAATCTTGCACATTTTTCCTGGTAAATTTTGATAGTTTCAGTTAGAATACATGTACAATGTACTTACAAAATAATATAAGACTATTGAAAGCAGTTTTAATTGAAAATTATGTAGTAAAAACCTGGTAATTTAAGTGATCCCAGAAAAATTATTTTGACTGCTTAGCTTTTTCTGATAATTTTTCAAATTGTCAATTTGAATTTCATGTTTTAGAGTATTATTTGGCTGTAACAGTACATTTGAACATCCAGCTTAATTAAACAGTGAAAAAATGATGTGGAAGCATATATTTATTGAGTTTTAGGGGAAATTATAGCTGTGCACCATCAGAAATTCCAAGACTTGAATATCAAAAAATCATATTTTTGCAAATTTGATGGCATTAGAAGAAATTTTAACTAAAGATCTATATACAAAAACTTATTTTATGTCTTAAACCACATCATTTATGGGGTAAAAGCATGAATTAACAAAATTAAGAATGATATGAGCTCATTTTATG
>MJUT01044215.1:556500-568272 GCA_002080005.1 Gigantidas platifrons | reverse complement strand
ATATATATATATATATATATATATATATACAATTTTGTTTTATTATAAGCTACACTGTACATTGATAACAATATATACAAGTGTGCCTATTTCATTTGGATATTTTGCCATATGAGTTGTACATGTAGTGATCATTTGGTTAGCATATGTGTACTTGTTGTGATTTCCTTGATAGAGGAGTACTGTTAACAAGGAAGCTACTGAACCAATGATTACTATTGTCCATTTGACTTCTATAAATTTTCAAAAAATATAACTTCAAATCCATTTTTCAATTCAAGAAATATTTTGAACAGATGAAATTTCATAAAAAAAATTATACTTTTGAATCAAAATTAGATATAATTTTAAACGACAAAGAAAAAACTAGATTTTGATGGGAAGGTAACTGTTACCGAATGTTGTGATGCTATAGGAAACATAAAATATACATATCCAGGTTTTGAAGGGTTAACGGTAGAATTTTACAGAGCATTATGGGGTAAAATTTAAAAAAAAGAAGAAATTTTTACATATATCTATAATAAGAGTAACAATGGAGCTTTAATGTCTTATTCACAACGGTCAAGTATTTTATCGTTACAATTTATGGAGGGGAATCCTTTATATCTTGATAACTATCGTCCGATTTCTCTTTTAAAAGTAGATCTTGAACTGCTTTCACATGTTTTAGCACGACGTTCGAAATTTTGTTTACCAAAACTGATTAACGTAGATCAAACGGGGTATGCAAAAAATAGATTTATTGATTTTAATCAAAGACAAAACTATCACTGAGGGAATTTGGGTAGAAAATATCAGTTGGAAAAGCAAACCAATTAAGTCTCTGGATTTATTTTGGTCGTGATCAGATAGAATGTGAACAACTTGTTTGGCGAAAAAGGATTGAGAAAATGAATAGATTATTTTTATCATGGTCTAAACGAAATCTCTCAATCTTGGCTAAAGTATTAATCACTAACATTTTATTTTTATTGTTAGTTCATGTGTTATACCGGCAAAAAGGACCCGGTGGCTCAATGAGTTATGTAGTTGGATTAGCTAACAGCTCCACAAGCCTATCACCAATACGGCGTTTGCTCGCGCCCGTCTTTGTAATAAAAAGGGTGCACTCAAATCGCAGCCGCCAGTAATAAAGTTTACCAGTTGCTTGTCCATGGTCGGTAGTTCTCCCCGGGTACTCGCGCTTCCTCCACCACTAAAACTGGTAGCCATGATATAGATGACAAGTTGCTGAAAGTGGCGTTAGACACCAAAAATCAATCAATCATATACCGGAAAAGAACAAAAAAGAGATAGAGAGCAAGTGTTTTAAGCTAACAGGAGCAGAACGACGGGTACCACTAGTTGAACAGGAACTGTTTATCCTCCCGTAGCATTTGAGTTCACCCCCGGTTTTTAGTGGAGTTCGTGTTGCTCGATCTTAAGTTTCCGTGTATTGTGTTGCATATCATTGTTTGTATTTTTGTCCTTTTTCTTTTGACCATTACATTGCCTGTTATTCAAATTACGGCTTCTGATTACCCTTTTGGTATCTTCACACTATTCTTACTGCTTTGTTGTATGTATTTGGATATTAAATTGTATTGGTTATTATGCTGAGCAATGAGACAATATCTTATCTTATTTAGACTTAATTAAGGCAGCATTCTACAATTTCATTGGCCAAGAGCTTGTTCATATGTTCTAAGAAATAGTATGCACGGCAAAGGTAAGCATAGCAAATAGATAAATTTCTCCTGTTTCTTTTGGCCATTGAGTTTTCTGTGCCTTTTCGATTAACGAATTATGATAACCCTATTGGTATCTTCTAACACTACTTAACATAGACTTTAATATCAAAGCAATTTTCTACTAAAAAACAACTAACCCCATTAAAAATCTACATTTGGATTTCCTTATAATGATCTGACATACAAAATAATCACAATACAACCTGATAGCAGCTAATGTCGTGAATGCTAAGACACATTGCAAAAGAAACAGCTTGATCATTATACCGACAAAATGCAAACATGATCTAAAAAATAATCCATTGTTTCAATCAACCCAACATCCATTTCACAGTCTTGATCTTTGACGATCAAAGTCTCTGGTTGGCGTAATCATTGAAACAAATCATCTGCATAGAAATCAATAGATAACCATCTGAAGTTAAACTTCGTGGGAATAGATCCGCAATGGGATAAGTAATATATTATTAGTTATAATTAAAATATGCTGGGTGTAAGAAATGGAAGAATTTAAATTCAAAGTAATTATTGTACTGAGTATTTTCCCTGCACTCTCGGGACCTTCATATTTACAGTGCTTAAACCAATCAACATTACCACAGACACCATTACACCAAAGAGACAGATAAGACAAGTATCCATTAATTGATACACCATTCTCTATACTCAATATATACCTTATGCCATTTATGTTGGTAATATCGTTGATGTCAGAATAGAACTAAATCAAGTAGCGAAATTACATCAATGTCATATTAATATTAATCGAAAGCACATTCATTAATTTGACAATGAATCATTGCATATTCCTTTTCCCCATGCACTATTTCCCGTTCCATATTGAATCATTGTATATTCCTTTTCCCCATCCACTATTTCCCGTTCCAATAGACTTTTCCTCATTCCACATGCACGATTCCTAATTCCCAATGATATTGTATTACAGATGATCTATGATTGAATGCACGCCTGCAACTGGGCATGTTGGTTTTAGTCGATATACGAAAAATCATCTCACCAGGAACAACTTCCACATTCGACCAGAAATGTTGCTGCAATTATCTATGAATGATCCTTATAAAAGCTTACTTAACCACTCAAGTTAATGAAAGAATATCCCCTCCAGAAAATACTGTGTCATGTGTACTGAAGCCCTGCAGTAATAGCCAATGAATGATCTAAACCGACATCCAATATGGTTGATACTGTTGACAATATATCGACACACTGTGTTGTCATTTGAACAAAACTATTGCAGGAATATCATAGCCATATTATTAATTTCGAATTTCTGAATTTTGATATAAAATGAACAATCCACTACATGTACAATTTTGAAAACCCTTTTTGACTAGTAAATATTCTTTGACAGGTAAAATGAAAACATCTTTTTCGGAATATATTTTCTAATGTATGAAATTGTTGTCACTATATTACTTGTAGTAGCGTCTTATTCATTGATGAAGTGGCACAATGAAGTTTAATAATTTGATAATACCTTCGTATTTTGTAGATCACCAGTCGAAATGAAATGGTATTTGAAAGCTTTTATTTTGATACAAAGTTTGATTTTCAGCAGGATCGACCCTCTTGGTAAGAAACATCAATTATTTCTACGATAATGATATTTTGATAAGAAAATATCACTTTATACATTGTAAATATATTATTTCTTTGCTTGAATATAAAAACATGATAACAATATAGCTACCAAGTAAAGAAGAGATTTATTCCAGTCTAGAGGGTTTGATTTATCTGTTTTCTGACATGAGAAAGTTAACTTTGCAGAACTACCAATTACGCCCAAGCCCAAGTAAATAATATGAGCTTAATAACGTCAAATAAATACAATTAAACCTGTCTAAACCTAGCCTAAATAAAACGGAATCCTGTTTAATCGAATTATCTAAATATTGTCCATTGTTGAAGGGACATCGGGTCCTAATCGTGAACCTTTCATGTAGCTGGGTGACCATCATTGTTCATTGTTGGTGTAGGGACCTCGAGGTCCTAATCGTGAACCTTTTATGTAGCTGAGTGACCAGCATTGTTTATTGTTGGTGTAGGGACCTCGAGGTCCTAATCGTGAACCTTTTATGTAGCTGGGTGACCAGCATTGTTTATTGTTGGTGTAGGGACCTCGAGGTCCTAATCGTGAACCTTTCATGTAGCTGAGTGACCAGCATTGTTCATTGTAGGGATCTCGAGGTCCTAATCGTGATCCTTTTATGTAGCTGGATGACCAGCATTGTTCATTGTTGTAGGGACCTCGGGGTCATAATCGTGAACATTTCATGTAGCTGTGTGACCAGCATTGTTCATTGTTGAAGGGATTTCGAGGTCCTAATCGTGAACCTTTAATGTAGCTGGATGACCAGCATTGTTCATTGTAGGGACCTCCGCGTCCTAATCGTGAACCACTCATGCAGCTGGGTGACCAGCATTGTTCATTTTTGGTGTATGAAGCTCGGGGTCCTTTCATGTAGCTGGGTGACCAGTAGTGTTCATTGTTGTAGGGACTTCAGGGTCCTAATCGTGAACCTTTAATGTAGCTGGGTGACCAGTATTGTTCATTGTTGTAGGTACTTCAGGGTCCTAATCGTGAACATTTTATGTAACTTGGTGACCAGCATTGTTTATTGTAGGTGTAGGGACCTCGGGACCCTAATCCTGAACCTATCATACAGCTGGTTGACCAGCATTGTTCATTGTTGTAGGGACCTCGAGGCCCTAATTTTGAACCTTTCATGTAGCTGTATGACCAGCATTGTTCATTGTTGTAGGTATCTCGAGGTCCTAATCGTGAACCTTTTATGTAGCTGGGTGACCAGCATTGTTCATTGTAGGGATCTCGGGGTCCTAATCGTGAACCTTTTATGTAACTGGGTGACCAGCATTGTTCATTGTTGTAGGTACCTCCGCGTCCTAATCGTGAACCATTCATTTAGCTGAGTGACCAGCATTGTTCATTGTTGGTGTAGGGACCTCGAGGTCATAATCTTGAACCTTTCATGTAGCTGTGTGACCATCATTGTTCATTGTTGTATGGACTTCGGGGTCCTAATCGTGAACATTTCATGTAGCAGGGTGACCAGCATTGTTTATTATTGGTGTAGGGACCTGGGTGTCCTAATTGTGAACCTATCATATAGCTGGTTAATAAGCATTTTTCATTGTTGTAGGGACCTCGGGGTCATAATCGTGAACCTTTAATGTAGCTGGGTGACCAGCATTGTTTATTGTTGGTGTAGGGACCTCGGGGTCCTAATCGTGAACCTTTCATGTAGCTGGGTGACCAGCATTGTTTATCGTTGGATTAGGGACATCGGGGTCCTAATCTTGAACCTTTCATGTACCTGATAAACCAGCATTGTTCATTGTAGTAGGGACCTCGAGGTCCTAATCGTGAACCTTTCATGTAGCTCGGTGACCTGCATTGTTCATTGCTGCAGGGATCTCGGGGTCCTAATCGTGAACCTTTCATGTAGCTGTGTGACCAGCATTGTTCATTGCTGTTGGGACCTCGGGGTCCTAATCGTGAATATTTCATGTAGCTTGGTGACCAGCATTGTTCATTGTTGTAGGGACCTCGGGTCCTAATCGTGAACATTTAATGCAGCTGGGTGACTAGCATTGTTTATCGTTGGTTTAGGGACCTCGGGGTCCTAATCGTGAACCCTTCATGTACATGAGTGACCAGCATTGTTCATTGTTGTAGGGACCTCGCGGTCCTAATCGTCAACCTGTTATGTAGCTGAGTGTCCAGCATTGTTCATTGTTGAAGGGATCTCGAGGTCCTAATCGTGAACCTTTTATGTAGCTGGATGACAAGCATTGTTCATTGTAGGGACCTCGGAGTCCTAATCGTGAACCTTTTATGTAGCTGGGTGACCAGCATTGTTCATTGTTGTAGGTACCTCCGCGTCCTAATCGTGAACCATTCATGTAGCTGAGTGACCAGCATTTTTCATTGTTGAAGGGATCTCGGCGTCATAATCGTGAACCTTTTATGTAGCTGGGTGACCAGCATTGTTTATTGTAGGGATCTCTAGGTCCTAATCGTGAACCTTTTATGTAACTGGTTGACCACCATTGTTCGTTGTTGTAGGGAACTCGGGGTCCTAATCGTGAACCTTTTATGTAGCTGGGTGACCAGCATTGTTCATTGTTGTAGGTACCTCCGCGTCCTAATCGTGAACCACTCATGTAGCTGAGTGACCAGCATTGTTTATTGTAGGTGTAGGGACCTCGGGGCCCTTATCGTGAATCTATCATATATCTGGGTGACCAGCATTGTTCATTGTTGTAGGTATTTCGAGGTCCTAATTAAGAACCTTTTATGTAGCTGGGTGACCTGCATTGTTCATTGTAGGGTTCTCTGGGTCCTAATCGTGAACCTTTTATGTAGCTGGGTGACCAGAATTGTTCATTTTTGTTGTAGGGACCTCGGGGTCCTAATCGTGAACCTTTCATGTAGCTGGGTGACCAGTATTTTTCATTGTTGAAGGGACTTCAGGGTCCTAATCGTGAACATTTCATGTAGCTTGGTGACCAGCATTATTTACTGTAGGTGTTGGTACCTCGGGGCCCTAATCGTGAACCTATCATGTAGCTGTGTGACCAGAATTGTTCATTGTTGTCCTAATCATGAACCTTTTATGTAGCTGAGTGACCGGCATTGTTCATTGTTGTAGGGACCTCGGGGTCCTAATCGTGAACCTTTTATGTAGCTGGGTGACCAGCATTGTTCATTGTTGTAGGTACCTCCGCATCCTAATCGTGAACCTTTCATGTAGCTGGGTGACCTGCATTGTTCATTGTTGCAGGGATCTCGGGGTCCTAATCGTGAACCTTTCATGTAGCTCGGTGACCAGCATTGTTCATTGTTGTTGGGACCTCGAGGTCCTAATCGTGAATATTTCATGTAGCTTGGTGACCAGCATTGTTCATTGTTGTAGGGATCTCGGGTCCTAATCGTGAACATTTAATGTAGCTGGGTGACCAGCATTGTTTATCGTTGGTTTAGGGACCTCGGGGTACTAATCGTGAACCTTTCATGTACATGAGTGACCAGCATTGTTCATTGTTGTAGGGACCTCGAGGTCCTAATCGTCAACCTGTTATGTAGCTGAGTGTCCAGTATTGATCATTGTTGCAGGGATCTCGAGGTCCTAATCGTGAACCTTTTATGTAGCTGAGTAACCGGCATTGTTTATTGTTGGTGTAGGGACCTCGATGTCCTAATCGTGAACCTTTTATGTAGCTGGGTGAACAGCATTGTTTATTGCTGGTGTAGGGACCTCGAGGTCCTAATCGTGAACCTTTTATGTAGCTGAGTGACCAGCATTGTTCATTGTAGGGATCTCGAGGTCCTAATCGTGATCCTTTTATGTAGCTGGATGACCAGCATTGTTCATTGTTGTGGGGACCTCGGGGTCCTAATCGTGAACATTTCATGTAGCTGTGTGACCAGCATTGTTCATTGTTGTAGGGATTTCGAAGTCCTAATCGTGAACCTTTTATGTAGCTGGATGACCAGCATTGTTCATTGTAGGGACCTCGGGGTCCTAATCGTGAACCTTTTATGTAGCTGGGTGACCAGCATTGTTTATTGTTGTAGGGACCTCGGAGTCCTAATCGTGAATTGTTTATGTAGCTGTGTGACCAGCATTGTTCATTGTTGTAGGGATTTCGAGGTCCTAATCGTGAACCTTTTATGTAGCTGGATGACCAGCATTGTTCATTGTAGGGATCTCCGCGTCCTAATCGTGAACCACTCATGCAGCTGGATGACCAGCATTGTTCATTTTTGGTGTATGAACCTCGGGGTCCTTTTATGTAGCTGGGTGACCAGTATTGTTCATTGTTGTAGGGACTTCAGGGTCCTAATCGTGAAAATGTTATGTAACTTGGTGACCAGCATTGTTTATTGTAGGTGTAGGGACCTCGGGGCCCTAATCGTGAACCTATCATACAGCTGGGTGACCAGCATTGTTCATTGTTGAAGGGACCTCGAGGTCCTAATCGTGAACCTTTCATGTAGCTGTGTGACCAGCATTGTTCATTGTTGTAGGTATCTCGAGGTCCTAATCGTGAACCTTTTATGTAGCTGGGTGACCAGCTTTGTTCATTGTAGGGATCTCGGGGTCCTAATCGTGAACCTTTTATATAACTGGGTGACCAGCATTGTTCATTGTTGAAGGTACCTCCGCGTCCTAATCGTGAACCATTCATGTTGCTGAGTGACCAGCATTGTTCATTGTTGGTGTAGGGACCTCGAGGTCCTAATCGTGAACCTTTCATGTAGCTGGGTGACCATCATTGTTCATTGTTGTATCGACTTCGGGGTCCTAATCGTGAACATTTCATGTTGCAGGGTGACCAGCATTGTTTATTATTGGTGTAGGGACCTGGGTGTCCTAATTGTGAACCTATCATATAGCTGTTTAACAAGCATTTTTCATTGTTGTAGGGACCTCGGAGTCATAATCGTGAACCTTTAATGTAGCTGGGTGACCAGCATTGTTTATTGTTGGTGTAGGGACCTCGGGGTCCTAATCGTGAACCTTTCATGTAGCTTGGTGACCAGCATTGTTCATTGTTGTTGGGACCTCGGGGTCCTAATCGTGAACATTTAATGTAGCTGGGTGACCAGCATTGTTTATCGTTGGTTTAGGGACATTGGGGTCCTAATCGTGAACCTTTCATGTACCTGATAAACCAGCATTTTTCATTGTAGTAGGGACCTCGAGGTCCTAATCGTGAACCTTTTATGTAGCTGAGTGACCAGCATTGTTCATTGTTGTAGGGATCTCGAGTTCCTAATCGTGAACCTTTCATGTAGCTCGGTGACCTGCATTGTTCATTGTTGCAGGGATCTCGGGGTTCTAATCGTCAACCTTTCATGTAGCTGGGTGACCAGCATTGTTCATTGTTGTTGGGACCTCGGGGTCCTAATCGTGAATATTTCATGTAGCTTGGTGACCAGCATTGTTCATTGTTGTAGGGACCTCGGGTCCTACTCGTGAACATTTAATGCAGCTGGGTGACCAGCATTGCTTATCGTTGGTTTAGGGACGTCGGGGTCCTAATCGTGAACATTTCGTGTGCATGAGTGACCAGCATTGTTCATTGTTGTAGGGACCTCGAGGTCCTAATCGTCAACCTGTTATGTAGCTGAGTGTCCAGCATTGTTCATTGTTGTAGGGATCTCGAGGTCCTAATCGTGAACCTTTTATGTGGCTGGATGACCAGCATTGTTCATTGTTGTGGGGACCTCGGGTCCTAATCGTGAACATTTAATGCAGCTGGGTGACCAGCATTGTTTATCGTTGGTTTAGGGACCTCGGGGTCCTAATCGTGAACCTTTCATGTACATGAGTGACCAGCATTGTTCATTGTTGTAGGGACCTCGAGGTCCTAATCGTCAACCTGTTATGTAGCTGAGTGTCCAGCATTGTTCATTGTTGTAGGGATCTCGAGGTCCTAATCGTGAACCTTTAATGTAGCTGGATGACCAGCATTGTTCATTGTAGGGACCTCCGCGTCCTAATCGTGAACCATTCATGTAGCTGAGTGATCAGCATTTTTCATTGTTGTAGGGATCACGGCGTCATAATCGTGAACCTTTTATGTAGCTGGGTGACCAGCATTGTTTATTGTAGGGATCTCTGGGACCTAATCGTGAACCTTTTATGTAGCTGGGTGACCAGCATTGTTTATTGTTGGTGTAGGGACCTCGAGGTCCTAATCGTGAACCTTTTATGTAGCTGAGTGACCAGCATTGTTCATTGTATGGATCTCGAGGTCCTAATCGTGATCCTTTTATGTAGCTGGATGACCAGCATTGTTCATTGTTGTAGGGACCTCGGGGTCCTAATCGTGAACATTTCATGCAGCTGTGTGACCAGCATTTTTCATTGTTGTAGGGATTTCGAGGTCCTAATCGTGAACCTTTAATGTAGCTGGATGACCAGCATTGTTCATTGTAGGGACCTCGTGGTCCTAATCGTGAACCTTTTAGGTAGCTGTGTAACCAGCATTGTTCATTGTTGTAGGGACCACGGGGTCCTAATCGTGAATTGTTTATGTAGCTGTGTGACCAGCATTGTTCATTGTTGTAGGGATTTCGAGGTCCTAATCGTGAACCTTTTATGTAGCTGGATGACCAGCATTGTTCATTGTAGGGACCTCCGCGTCCTAATCGTGAACCACTCATGCAGCTGGGTGACCAGCATTGTTCATTTTTGGTGTATGAACCTCGGGGTCCTTTCATGTAGCTGGGTGACCAGTATTGTTCATTGTTGTAGGGACTTCAGGGTCCTAATCGTGAACCTTTATGTAGCTGGGTGACCAGTATTGTTCATTGTTGTAGGGACTTCAGGGTCCTAATCGTGAACATTTTATTTAACTTGGTGACCAGCATTGTTTATTGTAGGTGTAGGGAACTCGGGGCCCTAATCGTGAACCTATCATACAGCTGGGTGACCAGCATTGTTCATTGTTGTAGGGACCTCGAGGTCCTAATCGTGAACCTTTCATGTAGCTGTGTGACCAGCATTGTTCATTGTTGTAGGTATCTCGAGGTCCTAATCGTGAACCTTTTATGTAGCTGGGTGACCAGCATTGTTCATTGTAGGGATCTCGAGGTCCTAATCGTGAACCTTTCATGTAGCTGGGTGGCCAGCATTGTTCATTGTTGTTGGGACCTCGGGGTCCTAATCGTGAATATTTCATTTAGCTTGGTGACCAGCATTGTTCATTGTTGTAGGGTCCTCGGGTCCTAATCGTGAACATTTATTGCAGCTGGGTGACCAGCATTGTTTATCGTTGGTTTAGGGACATCGGGGTCCTAATCGTGAACCTTTCATGTACATGAGTAACCAGCATTGTTCATTGTTGTAGGGACCTCGAGGTCCTAATCGTCAACCTGTTATGTAGCTGAGGGTCCAGCATTGTTCATTGTTGAAGGGATCTCGAGGTCCTAATCGTGAACCTTTTATGTAGCTGGATGACCAGCATTGTTCATTGTAGGGACCTCGGAGTCCTAATCGTGAACCTTTTATGCAGCTGGGTGACCAGCATTGTTCATTGTTGTAGGTACCTCCGCGTCCTAATCGTGAACCATTCATGTAACTGAGTGACCAGCATTTTTCATTGTTGAAGGGATCACGGCGTCATAATCGTGAACCTTTTATGTAGCTGGGTGACCAGTATTGTTTATTGTAGGGATCTCTGGGTCCTAATCGTGAACCTTTTATGTAACTGGGTGACCAGCATTGTTCATTGTTGTAGGTACCTCCGCGTCCTAATCGTGAACCACTCATGTAGCTGAGTAACCAGCATTGTTTATTGTAGGTGTAGGGACCTCGGGGCCCTAATCGTGAATCTATCATATATCTGGGTGACCAGCATTGTTCATTGTTGTAGGTATTTCGAGATCCTAATTATGAACCTTTCATGTAGCTGTGTGACCAGAATTGTTCATTGTTGTAGGTATCTCGAGGTCCTAATCATGAACCTTTTATGTAGCTGGGTGACCGGCATTGTTCATTGTTGTAGGGACCTCGGGGTCCTAATCGTGAACCTTTTATGTAGCTGGGTGACCAGCATTGTTCATTGTTGTAGGTACCTCCGCGTCCTAATCGTGAACCTTTCATGTAGCTGGGTGACCTGCATTGTTCATTGTTGAAGGGATCTCGGGGTCCTAATCGTGAATATTTCATGTAGCTTGGTGACCAGCATTGTTCATTGTTGTAGTGATCTCGGGTCCTAATCGTAAACATTTAATGTAGCTGGGTGACCAGTATTGTTTATCGTTGGTTTAGGGACCTCGGGGTACTAATCGTGAACCTTTCATGTACATGAGTGACCAGCATTGTTCATTGTTGTAGGGACCTCGAGGTCCTAATCGTCAACCTGTTATGTAGCTGAGTGTCCAGCATTGTTCATTGTTGTAGGG
Organism: Gigantidas platifrons; assembly: GCA_002080005.1. Classification (NCBI taxonomy): domain Eukaryota; kingdom Metazoa; phylum Mollusca; class Bivalvia; order Mytilida; family Modiolidae; genus Gigantidas; species Gigantidas platifrons. The sequence goes on along the minus strand of MJUT01044215.1, from coordinate 556,578 downwards.
ATCTCAAGGTCCTAATCGTGAACCTTTTATGTAGCTGAATGACCAGCATTGTTCATTGTAGGGACCTCGGAGTCCTAA
>MJUT01044215.1:543107-555681 GCA_002080005.1 Gigantidas platifrons | reverse complement strand
CTGGGTGACCAGCATTGTTCATTGTTGTAGGTACCTCCGCGTCCTAATCGTGAACCACTCATGTAGCTGAGTGACCAGCATTGTTTATTGTAGGTGTAGGGACCTCGGGGCCCTTATCGTGAATCTATCATATATCTGGGTGACCAGCATTGTTCATTGTTGTAGGTATTTCGAGATCCTAATTATGAACCTTTTGTGTAGCTGGGTGACCTGCATTGTTCATTGTAGGGTTCTCTGGGTCCTAATCGTGAACCTTTTATGTAGCTGGGTGACCAGCATTGTTCATTTTTGTTGTAGGGACCTCGGGGTCCTAATCGTGAACCTTTCATGTAGCTGGGTGACCAGTATTGTTCATTCTTGTAGGGACTTCAGGGTCCTAATCGTGAACATTTCATGTAGCTTGGTGACCAGCATTGTTTACTGTAGGTGTAGGTACCTCGGGGCCCTAATCGTGAACCTATCATATAGCTGAGTGACCAGCATTGTTCATTGTTGTAGGGACCTCGGGTCCTAATCGTGAACCTTTCATGTAGCTGTGTGACCAGAATTGTTCATTGTTGTAGGTATCTCGAGGTCCTAATCATGAACCTTTAATGTAGCTGGGTGACCGGCATTGTTCATTGTTGTAGGGACCTCGGAGTCCTAATCGTGAACCTTTTATGTAGCTGGGTGGCCAGCATTGTTCATTGTTGTAGGTACCTCCGCGTCCTAATCGTGAACCTTTCATGTAGCTGGGTGACCTGCATTGTTCATTGTTGAAGGGATCTCGGGGTCCTAATAGTGAACCTTTCATGTAGCTGGGTGACCAGCATTGTTCATTGTTTTGTTGTTGGGACCTCGAGGTCCTAATCGTGAATATTTCATGTAGCTTGGTGACCAGCATTGTTCATTGTTGTAGTGATCTCGGGTCCTAATCGTGAACATTTAATGTAGCTGGGTGACCAGTATTGTTTATCGTTGGTTTAGGTACCTCGGGGTACTAATCGTGAACCTTTCATGTACATGTGTGACCAGCATTGTTCATTGTTGTAGGGACCTCGAGGTCCTAATCGTCAACCTGTTATGTAGCTGAGTGTCCAGCATTGCTCATTGTTGTAGGGATCTCAAGGTCCTAATCGTGAACCTTTTATGTAGCTGGATGACCAGCATTGTTCATTGTAGGGACCTCGGAGTCCTAAACGTAAACCTTTTATGTAGCTGTGTGACCAGCATTGTTCATTGTTGTAGGGACCTCGGCGTCATAGTCGTGAACCTTTTATGTAGATGGGTGACCATCATTGTTTATTGTAGGGATCTCTGGGTCCTAATCGTGAACCATTCATGTAGCTGGGTGACCAGCATTGTTCATTGTTGGTGTAGGGACCTCGGGGTCCTAATCATGAACCTTTTATGTAACTGGGTGACCTGCATTGTTCATTGTAGGGATCTCGAGGTCCTAATCGTGAACCTTTTATGTTGCTGGGTGACCAGCATTGTTCATTTTTGTTGTAGGGACCTCGGGGTCCTAATCGTGACCTTTCATTTAGCTTGGTGACCAGTATTGTTCATTGTTGTAGGGACTTCGGGGTCCTAATCGTAAACATTTCATGTAGCTTGGTGACCAGCATTGTTTATTGTAGGTGTAGGGACCTCGGGGCCCTAATCGTGAACCTATCATATACCTGGGTGACCAGCATTGTTCATTGTTGTAGGGACCTCGGAGTCCTAATCGTGAACCTTTTATGTAGCTGGATGACCTGCATTGTTCATTGTAGGGATATCGGGGTCCTAATCGTGAACCTTTTATGTAACTGGGTGACAAGCATTGTTCATTGTTGTAGGGACCTTCTCGTCCTAATCGTGAACCATTGATGTAGCTGGGTGACCAGCATTGTTCATTGTTGTAGGGATCTCGAGGTCCTAATCGTGAACCTTATATGTAGCTGGGGGACCAGCAGTGTTCATTGCTGTAGGGACCTCGGGGTCCTAATCGTGAACCTTTTATGTAGCTGGGGAACCAGCATTGTTCATTATTGTAGGGACCTCGATGTCCTAATCGTCAACCTGTTATGTAGCTGGGTGACCAGCATTGTTCATTGTTGTAGGTACCCCCGCGTCCTTATCGTGAACCATTCATGTAGCTGGGTGACCAGCATTGTTCATTGTTGGTGTAGGGACCTCGGGGTCCTAATCGGGAACCAATAAAATAGCTGGGTTACCAGCATTGTTCATTGTTGTAGGGACCTCGGTGTCCTAATGGTGAACCTTTCATGCAGCAGGGAGACCAACATTGTTCATTGTTGTAGGGATCTCGAGGTCCTAATCGTGACCCTTTTATGTAGCTGGGTGACCAGCATTGTTCATTGTTGTAGGGACCTCGGGGTCCTAATCCTGAATTTTTTATGTAGCTGGGTGACCAGCATTGTTCATTGTTGTAGGTACCTCCGCGTCCTAATCGTGAACCATTCATATAGCTGGATGACCAGCATTGTTCATTGTAGGGACCTCGTGGTCCTAATCGTGAACCTTTTATGTAGCTGGGTGACCAGCATTGTTCATTGTTGTAGGGACCTCGGGGTCCTAATCCTGAATTTTTTATGTAGCTGGGTGACCAGCATTGTTCATTGTTGTAGGTACCTCCGCGTCCTAATCGTGAACCATTCATATAGCTGGATGACCAGCATTGTTCATTGTAGGGACCTCGTGGTCCTAATCGTGAACCTTTTAGGTAGCTGTGTAACCAGCATTGTTCATTGTTGTAGGGACCACGGGGTCCTAATCGTGAATTGTTTATGTAGCTGTGTGACCAGCATTGTTCATTGTTGTAGGGATTTCGAGGTCCTAATCGTGAACCTTTTATGTAGCTGGATGACCAGCATTGTTCATTGTAGGGACCTCCGCGTCCTAATCGTGAACCACTCATGCAGCTGGGTGACCAGCATTGTTCATTTTTGGTGTATGAACCTCGGGGTCCTTTCATGTAGCTGGGTGACCAGTATTGTTCATTGTTGTAGGTACTTCAGGGTCCTAATCGTGAACATTTATGTAGCTAGGTGACCAGTATTGTTCATTGTTGTAGGGACTTCAGGGTCCTAATCGTGAACATTTTATGTAACTTGGTGACCAGCATTGTTTATTGTAGGTGTAGGGACCTCGGGACCCTAATCGTGAACCTATCATACAGCTGGGTGACCAGCATTGTTCATTGTTGTAGGGACCTCGAGGTCCTAATCGTGAACCTTTCATGTAGCTGTGTGACCAGCATTGTTCATTGTTGTAGGTATCTCGAGGTCTTAATCGTGAACCTTTTATGTAGCTGGGTGACCAGCATTGTTCATTGTAGGGATCTCGAGTTCCTAATCGTGAACCTTTTATGTAACTGGGTGACCAGCATTGTTCATTGTTGTAGGTACCTCCGCGTCCTAATCGTGAACCATTCATGTAGCTGGGTGACCATCATTGTTCATTGTTGTATCGACTTCGGGGTCCTAATCGTGAACATTTCATGTAGCAGGGTGACCAGCATTGTTTATTATTGGTGTAGGGACCTGGGTGTCCTAATTGTGAACCTATCATATAGCTGGTTAACAAGCATTTTTCATTGTTGTAGGGACCTCGGGGTCATAATCGTGAACCTTTAAAGTAGCTGGGTGACCAGCATTGTTTATTGTTGGTGTAGGGACATCGGGGTCCTAATCGTGAACCTTTCATGTACCTGATAAACCAGCATTGTTCATTGTAGTAGGGACCTCGAGGTCCTAATCGTGAACCTTTTATGTAGCTGAGTGACCAGCATTGTTCATTGTTGTAGGGATCTCGAGGTCCTAATCGTGAACCTTTCATGTAGCTCGGTGACCTGCATTGTTCATTGTTGCAGGGATCTCGGGGTTCTAATCGTGAACCTTTCATGTAGCTGGGTGACCAGCATTGTTCATTGTTGTTGGGACCTCGGGGTCCTAATCGTGAATATTTCATTCAGCTTGGTAACCAGCATTGTTCATTGTTGTAGGGTCCTCGGGTCCTAATCGTGAACATTTAATGCAGCTGGGTGACCAGCATTGTTTATCGTTGGTTTCGGGACCTCGGGGTCCTAATCGTGAACCTTTCATGTACATGAGTAACCAGCATTGTTCATTGTTGTAGGGACCTCGAGGTCCTAATCGTCAACCTGTTATGTAGCTGAGTGTCCAGCATTGTTCATTGTTGTAGGGATCTCGAGGTCCTAATCGTGAACCTTTNTGAGTGACCAGCATTGTTCATTGTTGTAGGGACCTTGGGGTCATAATCGTGAACCTTTTATGTAGCTGGGTGACCAGCATTGTTTATTGTTGGTGTAGGGACCTCGGGGTCCTAATCGTGAACCTTTCATGTAGCTGGGTGACCAGCATTGTTCATTGTTGTTGGGACCTCGGTGTCCTAATCGTGAATATTTCATGTAGCTTGGTGACCAGTATTGTTCATTGTTGTAAGGACCTCGGGGTCCTAATCGTGAACATTTAATGTAGCTGGGTGACCAGCATTGTTTATCGTTGGTTTAGGGACCTCGGGGTCCTAATCGTGAACCTTTCATGTAGCTGGGTGACCTGCATTATTCATTGTTGCAGGGACCTCGGGGAATTAATCGCGAAACTTTCATGTGGCTGGGTGACCAGCATTGTTTATTGTTGGTGTAGGGGCCTCGCGATCCTAATCGTGTATATTTCATGCAACTTGGTGACCAGCATTGTTCATTGTTGTAGGGATCTCGAGGTCCTAATCGTGAACCTTTTATGTAGCTGGATGACCAGCATTGTTCATTGTAGGGACCTAGGGGCCCTAATCGTGAACCTTTTATGTAGCTGGGTGACTAGCATTGTTCATTGTTGTAGGGACCGCTGGGTCCTAATCGTGAATTGTTTATGTACCTGGGTGACCGGCATTGTTCATTGTTGTAGGTACCTCCGCGTCCTATTCGTGAACCATTCATGTAGCTGAGTGACCAGCATTGTTCATTGTTGTAGGGACATCGGGATCATAATCATGAACTTTTTATGCAGCTGGATGACCAGCATTGTTTATTGTAGGTGTAGGGACCTCGGGGCCATAATCGTGAACCTATCATATAGCTGGGTGACCAGCATTATTCTTTGTTGTAGGGATCTCGAGGTCCTAATCGTGAACCTTTTATGTAGATGGATGTACAGAATTGTTCATTGTTGTAGGTATCTCGAGGTCCTAATCATGAACCTTTTATGTAGATGGATGACCAGAATTGTTCATTGTAGGGACCTCGGGGCCCTATTCGTGAACATTTTATGTAGTTGGGTGACCAGCATTGTTCATTGTTGTAGGGACCGCTGGGTCCTAATCGTGATTTTTTTATGTAGCTGGGTGACCGGCATTGTTCATTGTTGTAGGTACCTCCGCGTCCTATTCGTGAACCATTCAAGTAGCTGAGTGACCAGCATTGTTCATTGTTGTAGGGACCTCGGGGTCCTAATCGTGAACCTTTCATGTAACTGTGTGACCAGCATTGTTCATTGTTGTAGGTATCTCGAGGTCCTAATCATGAACCTTTCATGTAGCTGGGTGACCTGCATTGTTCATTTTTGTTGAAGGGACTCGGGGTCCTATTCGTGAACCTTTCATGTAGCTGGGTGACAAGTATTGTTCATTGTTGTAGGGACTTCAGGGTCCTAATCGTAAACATTTCATGTAGCTTGGTGACCAGCATTGTTTATTGTAGGTGTAGGGACTTCGGGGTCCTAATCATGAACCTTTTATGTAGCTGGGTGACCAGCATTGTTCATTGTTGTAGGGACCTCGGGGTCCTAATCGTGAACCTTTTATGTAGCTGTGTGACCAGCATTATTCATTGTTGTAGGTACCTCCGCGTCCTAATCGTGAACCATTCATTTAGCTGGGTGACCAGCATTGTTCATTGTAGGGATCTCTGGGTCCTCATCGTGAACCTTTTATGTAGCTGGATGACCAGCATTGTTCATTGTAGGGACCTCGGGGCCATATTCGTGAACATTTTATGTAGGTGGGTGACCAGCATTGTTCATTGTTGTAGGGACCGCTGTGTCCTAATCGTGATTTTTTTATGTAGCTGGATGACCAGCATTGTTCATTGTAGGGACCTCGGGGCCCTATTCGTGAACATTTTATGTAGGTGAGTGACCAGCATTGTTCATTGTTGTAGGTACCTCCGCGTCCTATTCGTGAACCATTCAAGTAGCTGAGTGACCAGCATTCTTCATTGTTGTAGGGATCTCGAGGTCCTAATCGTGAACCTTTAATGTTGATGGATGACCAGCATTGTTCATTGAAGGGATGTCGGGGCCCTATTCGTGAACATTTTATGTAGCTGGGTGACAAGCATTGTTCATTGTTGTAGGGACCTCGGGGTCATAATCGTGAACTTTTTATGTAGCTGGATGACCAGCATTGTTTATTGTAGGTGTAGGGACCTCGGGGCCCTAATCGTGAACCTATCATATAGCTGGGTGACCAGCATTGTTCATTGTTGTAGGGATCTCCGGGTCCTAATCGTGAACCTTTCATGTAACTGTGTGACCAGCATTGTTCATTGTTGTAGGTATCTCGAGGTCATAATCATGAACCTGTTATGTAGCTAGGTGACCTACATTGTTCATTGTAGGGATCTCGGGGTCCTAATCGTGAACATTTTATGTAGCTGGGTGACCAGCATTGTTCATTTTTGTTGTAGGGACCTCGGGGTCCTAATCGTGAACCTTTCATGTAGCTGGGTGACCAGTATTGTTCATTGTTGTAGGGACTTCAGTGTCCTAATCGTAAACATTTCATGTAGCTTGGTGACCATCATTGTTTATTGTAGGCGTAGGGACCTCGAGGCCCTAATCGTGAACCTATCATATAGCTGGGTGACCAACATTGTTCATAATCGTGAACCTTTCATGTAGCTGTGCGACCAGCATTGTTCATTGGTGTAGGTATCTCGAGGTCCTAATCGTGAACATTTTATGTAGCTATGTGACCTGCATTGTTCATTGTAGGGATCTCGGGGTCCTAATCGTGAAACATTTATGTAACTGGGTGACAAGCATTGTTCATTGTTGTAGGGACCTCCGCGTCCTATTCGTGAACCATTCATGTAGCTGGGTGACCAGCATTGTTCATTGTTGTAGGGACCTCGGGGTCTTAATCGTGAACCTTTTATGTAGCTGGGGGACCAGTATTGTCCATTGTTGTTGGGACCTCGGGGTCCTTATCGTGAACCTGTCATGTAGCTGGGAGACAAGCATTGTTCATTGTTGTAGGGACCTCGATGTCCTAATCGTGAACCTGTTATGTAGCTGGGTGACCAGCATTGTTCATTGTTGTAGGTACCTCCGCGTCCTAATCTTGAACCATTCATGTAGCTGGGTGACCAGCATTGTTCATTGTTGTAGGGACCTCGGGGTCCTAATCGTGAACCTTTTATATAGCCGGGGGACCAGCATTGTTCATTGTTGTAGGGACCTCGGGGTCCTAATCGTGAACCTTTAATGTAGCTGGGGGACCGGCTTTGTTCATTGTTGTATGCACCACGATGTCCTAATCGTGAACCTTTCATGCAGCTGGGTGACCAGCATTGTTCATTGTTGTTGGGACCTCGGGGTCCTAATCGTGAACCTTTCATGTAGCTGTGTGATCAGCATTGTTCATTGGTGTAGGTATCTCGAGGTCCTAATCGTGAACAGTTTATGTAGCTGGGTGACCTGCATTGTTCATTGTATGGATCTCGGGGTCCTAATCGTGAAACTTTTATGTAACTGGGTGACAAGCATTGTTCATTGTTGTAGGGACCTCCGCGTCCTAATCGTGAACCATTCATGTAGCTGGATGACCAGCATTGTTCATTGTTGTAGGGACCTCGGGGTCCTAATCGTGAACCTTTTATGTAGCTGGGGGACCAGCATTGTTCATTGTTGTAGGGACCTCGGGGTCCTAATCGTGAACCTTTTATGTAGCTGGGGGACCGGCATTGTTCATTGTTGTATGGACCTCGATGTCCTAATCGTGAACCTTTCATGCAGCTGGGTGACCAACATTGTTCATTGTTGTAGGACCTCGGGGTCCTAATTGTGAACCTTTTATGTAGGTGGGTAACTAGCATTGTTCATTCTAATAGGGATCTCGAGGTCCTAATCGTGAACCTTTCATGTACCTGAGTGACCAGCATTGTTCATTGTTGTAGGGACCTCGGGGTCCTAATCGTGAACCATTCATGTAGCTGGGTGACCAGCATTGTTCATTGTTGGTGTAGGGACCTCGGAGTCCTAGTCGTGAACCTATCAACTAGCTGGGTGACCAGCATTGTTCATTGTTGTAGGGACCTCGGGATCCTAATCGTGAACCTTTTATGTAGCTGAGGGACCGGCATTGTTCATTGTTGTATGGACCTCGATGTCCTAATCGTGAACCTTTCATGCAGCAGGGAGACCAACATTGTTCATTGTTGTATGGATCTCGAGGTCCTAATCGTTAACCTTTTATGCAGCTGGATTACCAGCATTGTTCATTGTAGGGACCTCGGAGTCCTAATCGTGAACCTTTTATGTAGCTGGGTGACCAGCATTGTTCATTGTTGTAGGGACCTCGGGGTCCTAATCCTTATTTTTTTATGCAGCTGGGTGACCAGCATTGTTCATTGTTGTTGGGACCTCGGTGTCCTAATCGTGAACCTATCAACTAGCTGGGTGACCAGCATTGTTCATTGTTGTAGGGACCTCGGGATCCTAATCCTGAACCTTTTATGTAGCTGGGGGACCAGCATTGTTCATTGTTGTAGGGACTTCGATATCCTAATCGTGAACCTTTCATGCAGCTGGGTGACCAGCATTGTTCTTTGTTGTAGGACCTCGGGGTCCTAATTGTGAACCTTTTCTGTAGGTGGGTAACTAGCATTGTTCATTGTAATAGGGATCTCGAGGTCCTAATCGTGAACCTTTCATGTAGCTGGGTGACCAGCATTGTTCATTGTAGTAGGTACCACGGGGTCCTAATCGTGAACCTTTCATGTAGCTGGGTGACCAGCATTGTTCATTGTTGTATCGATTTCGGGGTCCTGATCGTGAACATTTCATGTAGCTGGGTGACCAGCATTGTTTATTATTGGTGTAGGGACCTGAGGGTCCTAATTGTGAACCTATGATATAGCTGGGTGACCAGCATTGTTTATTGTTGTAGGGACATCGGGGTGCTAATCGTGAACCTTTTATGTAGCTGGGTGACCAGCATTGTTCATTGTTGTAGGGACCTCGGGGTCCTAATCGTGATTTTTTTATGTAGCTGGGTGACCAACATTGTTCATTGTTGTAGGTACCTCCGCGTCCTAATCGTGAACCATTCATGTAGCTGGGTGACCAGCATTGTTCATTGTTGGTGTAGGGACCTCGGAGTCCTAATCGTGAACTTATCAACTAGCTGGGTGACCAGCATTGTTCATTGTTGTAGGGACCTCGGGATCCTAATCGTGAAACTTTTATGTAGCTGGGGGACCAGAATTGTTCACTGTTGTACGGACTTCGATGTCCTAATCGTGAACCTTTCATGCAGCTGGGTGACCAGCATTGTTCATTTTTGTAGGACCTCTGGGTCCTAATTGTGAACCTTTTATGTAGGTGGGTAACTAGCATTGTTCATTGTTGTAGGTACCACGGGGTCCTAATCGTGAACCTTTCATATAGCTGGGTGACCTGCATTGTTCATTGTTGTAGGACCTCGGGGTCCTAATTGTGAACCTTTTATGTGGGTGGGTAACTAGCATTGTTCATTGTTGTAGGTACCACGGGGTCCTAATCGTGAACATTCCATGTAGCTGGGTGACCAGCATTGTTAATTATTGGTGTAGGTACCTGAGGGTCCTAATTGTGAACCTATCATATAGCTGGGTGACCAGCATTGTTTATTGTTGTAGGGACATCGGGGTGCTAATCGCGAACTTTTCATGTAGCTGAGTGACCAGCATTGTTCATTATTGGTGTAGGGACCTCGGGGTCCTAATCGTGAACCTTTCATGTAGCTGGGTGACCAGCATTGTTCATTGTTGCAGGGACCTCGGGGTCCTAATCGTAAAACTTTCATGTAGCTGGGTGACCAGCATTGTTTATTGTTGGTGTAGGGACCTCGGGATCATAATCGACAACCTTTCATGTAGCTGAGTGACCAGCATTGTTCATTGTTCTAGGGACCTCGGGGTCATAATCGTGAACCTTTTATGTAGCTGGGTGACCATCATTGTTTATTGTTGGTGTAGGGACCTCGGGGTCATAATCGTGAACCTTTCATGTAGCTGGATGACCAGCATTGTTCATTGTTGTTGGGACCTCGGGGTCCTAATCGTGAATATTTCATGTAGCTTGGTGACCAGTATTGTTCATTGTTGTAGGGACCTCGGGGTCCTAATCGTGAACATTTAATGTAGCTGGCTGACCAGCATTGTTTATCGTTGGTTTAGGGACCTCGGGGTCCTAATCGTGAATCTTTCATGTAGCTGGGTGACCTGCATTATTCATTGTTGCAGGGACCTCGGGGAACAAATCGCGAAACTTTCATGTAGCTGGGTGACCAGCATTGTTTATTGTTGGTGTACGGGCCTCGCGATCCTAATCGTGTATATTTCATGTAACTTGGTGACCAGCATTGTTCATTGTTGTAGGGATCTCGAGGTCCTAATCGTGAACCTTTTATGTAGCTGGATGACCAGCATTGTTCATTGTAGGGACCTCGGGGCCCTAATCGTGAACCTTTTATGTAGCTGGGTGACCGGCATTTTTCATTGTTGTAGGTACCTCCGCGTCTTATTCGTGAACCATTCATGTAGCTGAGTGACCAGCATTGTTCATTGTTGTAGGGACATTGGGATCATAATCATGAACTTTTTATGCAGCTGGATGACCAGCATTGTTTATTGTAGGTGTAGGGACCTCGGGGCCCTAATCGTGAACCTATCATATAGCTGGGTGACCAGCATTGTTCTTTGTTGTAGGGATCTCGAGGTCGTAATCGTGAACCTTTTATGTAGATGGATGACCAGAATTGTTCATTGTAGGGACCTCGGGGCCCTATTCGTGAACATTTTATGTAGTTGGGTGACCAGCATTGTTCATTGTTGTAGGGACCGCTGGGTCCTAATCGTGATTTTTTATGTAGCTGGGTGACCGGCATTGTTCATTGTTGTAGGTACCTCCGCGTCCTATTCGTGAACCATTCAAGTAGCTGAGTGACCAGCATTGTTTATTGTAGGTGTAGGGACCTCGGGACCCTAATCGTGAACCTATCATATAGCTGGGTGACCAGCATTGTTCATTGTTGTAGGGACCTCGGGGTCCTAATCGTGAACCATTCATGTAACTGTGTGACCAGCATTGTTCATTGTTGTAGGTATCTCGAGGTCCTAATCATGAACCTTTTATGTAGCTGGGTGACCTGCAATGTTCATTTTTGTTGAAGGGACCTCGGGGTCCTATTCGTGAACCTTTCATGTAGCTGGGTGACAAGTATTGTTCATTGTTGTAGGGACTTCAGGGTCCTAATCGTAAACATTTCATGTAGCTTGGTGACCAGCATTGTTTATTGTAGGTGTAGGGACCTCGGGGTCCTAATCATGAACCTTTTATGTAGCTGGGTGACCAGCATTGTTCATTGTTGTAGGGACCTCGGGGTCCTAATCGTGAACCTTTTATGTAGCTGTGTGACCAGCATTATTCATTGTTGTAGGTACCTCCGCGTCCTAATCGTGAACCATTCATTTAGCTGGGTGACCAGCATTGTTCATTGTAGGGATCTCTGGGTCCTCATCGTGAACCTTTTATGTAGCTGGATGACCAGCATTGTTCATTGAAGGGACCTCGGGGCCCTATTCGTGAACCTTTTATGTAGCTGGGTGACCAGCATTGTTCATTGTTGTAGGGACCGCTGGGTCCTTATCGTGAATTGTTTATGTAGCTGGGTGACCGGCATTGTTCATTGTTGTAGGTACCTCCGCGTCCTATTCGTGAACCATTCATGTAGCTGAGTGACCAGCATTGTTCATTGTTGTAGGGACATTGGGATCATAATCATGAACTTTTTATGCAGCTGGATGACCAGCATTGTTTATTGTAGGTGAAGGGACCTCGGGGCCCTAATCGTGAACCTATCATATAGCTGGGTGACCAGCATTGTTCTTTGTTGTAGGGACCTCGGGGTCCTAATCGTGAACATTTAATGTAGCTGAGTGACCAGCATTGTTCATTGTTGTAGGGATCTCGAGGTCCTAATCGTGAACCTTTTATGTAGATGGATGACCAGAATTGTTCATTGTAGGGACCTCGGGGCCCTATTCGTGAACATTTTATGTAGTTGGGTGACCAGCATTGTTCATTGTTGTAGGGACCGCTGGGTCCTAATCGTGATTTTTTTATGTAGATGGGTGACCGGCATTGTTCATTGTTGTAGGTACCTCCGCGTCCTATTCGTGAACCATTCAAGTAGCTGAGTGACCAGCATTGTTTATTGTAGGTGTAGGGACCTCGGGGCCCTAATCGTGAACCTATCATATAGCTGGGTGACCAGCATTGTTCATTGTTGTAGGGACCTCGGGGTC
>MJUT01044215.1:514550-527712 GCA_002080005.1 Gigantidas platifrons | reverse complement strand
TGTGGTTATCTTCTACATGTATTATTATAAGATATAGTAGCTGTGGTTATCTTATACAGGTATTAGTGTAAGATGTAGTAGCTGTGGTTATCTTCTAGAGTTATTAGTGTAAGATGTAGTAGTTGTGGTTATCTTCAACATGTATTATTATAAGATATAGTAGCTGTAGTTTTCTTCTATATGTATAATTATAAGATATATTAGATGTGGTTATCTTCTACAGGTATAATGGTAAGATGTAGTAGCTGTAGTTATCTTCTACAAGTATTATTGTAAGATGTAGTAGCTCTGTTTGCCTTCTATATGTATTATTGGAAGATGTAGTAGCTGTAGTTATCTTCTACATGTATTATTGTAAGATGTAGTAGCTCTGATTACCTTCTATATGTATTATTGTAAGATGTAGTAGCTGTGGTTATCTTCTACATGTATTATTGTAAGATATAGTAGCTGTGGTTATCTTCTACATGTATTATTGTAAGATGTAGTAGCTGTGGTTATCTTCTATAGGCATTATTGTAAGATGTAGTAGCTGTGGTTATCTTCTACATGTGTTATTGTAAGATGTAGTAGCTGTGGTTATTTTCTACATGTATTATTGTAAGATGTAGTAGATGTGGTTATCTTCTACAGGTATTAGTGTAAGATGTAGTAGCTGTGGTTATCTTCTACAGGTATTATTGTAAGATGTAGTAGCTGTGATTATCTTCTGCATGTATTAGTGTAAGATGTAGTAGCTGTGGTTATCTTCTACAGGTATTATTGTAAGATGTAGTAGATGTGGTTATCTTCTACAGGTATTATTGTAGGATGTAGTAGCTGTGGTTATTTTCTACATGTATTATTGTAAGATGTAGTAGCTGTGGTTATCTTCTACATGTATTATTGTAAGATGTAGTAGCTGTGGTTATCTTATACAGGTATTATTGTAGGATGTAGTAGCTGTGGTTATCTTCTACAGGTATTATTGTAAGATGTAGTAGCTGTGGTTATCTTCTACATGTATTAGTGTAAGATGTAGTAGCTGTGGTTATCTTCTACAGGTATTATTGTAAGATGTAGTAGCTGTGGTTATCTTCTACAGGTCTTATTGTAAGATGTAGAGCTGTGGTTATCTTCTACAGGTCTTATTGTAAGATGTAGTAGCTGTGGTTATCTTCTACATGTATTAGTGTAAGATGTAGTAGCTGTGGTTATCTTCTACATGTATCATTGTAAGATGTAGTAGCTGTGGTTATCTTCTACATGTATTATTGTAATATGTAGCAGCTGATTGTATTTACTACATGTACTTTGTGTATTTTAATACATATAGCTGGAGGTATCTTCTACAGTTATTTGTAAATTGTAGAACCAGGGGTTTTCTCCTACGAGTATTTCTATTAATTGTGGTGTCATCTACAGGTATTTTAGTTCATTGTGATTTTAAATGTTGTATTTTAAGTAGAAATTCATACATCTAGTGCAGCACAAGTTATGATGAGATGGTGAGCTTGTCAAACCGACAATAGGTACATGTATTCTATACGTAGCCATGCACAACACATGTTTTACTTTTTTCTTTCTGAATGCATTTATATATAATAACATCCTCTGTGCTTGCATTTCAGAGTTCATTTTTTCAACCGACCAATCAGCGCTTATTATATTTTATAAAACCGAGTATACGATAAGAGTTGTTTTCCAATTGGTCAATATATTTAACTGTCTTGCACATAACTGGACAGTCAAATATAAGTCATTATCATCCTTCCCTCCCGGTATATCTACCAGCTGACTCCATAAGCAAAACTCGTGTCAAAGTTCGCTTGAGCTGAGCAGGACTTATCAACAGTCAGCAGAAGTTATCACCAAATTCTCCCAACATTTAAACGGTAATTCCTGTGAAGATGACAAAAGTAAATAAAATTCACCAACACCATTAGCTAGTTAACATTATTTTTGTTAAAGATATATGAAATTAGGAACTTTCGTGTCAGCAATATCAACAAACATCGTCCTACAAAAATGTACTTTAAACAATTCTCGATAACCTCTGCTGAGACGTCATAAGGGAAGTCGCGACCTTTGTGTTTTCTAAACCGGAACGGCATTGCTAAACACAACCTTTAATGAAAATGGGTGACTTTGATGTTTGATAAGAAAAAAAAATGAATATCACCATTAAAGGAAAAATGTTATCTTAACATTTATGTAAACCTGAAAAAATTAAGGGTATATTTGCAAACTACTTATTAACTACGCTTTTGGAGAAGCGTATTTTGAATATTTCGAATCTTGTTATTATTCCCGCGAAAATACAAATATTGATGAATCCGTGTTTATGTTTGACTTAAGGATGATAAACATGTCATTATAATGTGAATATGAATGATACTGAAACAATGCAGCCTGCTCGACAGAATATGAAGATTGTGACTCGTACGCTTCGCACACTCGCTAACAAACTTCTTATTCTGGCTCGGCAGGCTGGTATTTTCGGTATCAATCAATTCACATCCAGATAACATATACAAGTCTACTACCCCAAACGAGACGTTATTAGATGTTATTGTATCGCAATTGATGAAGTATTTGAGAGGTAGTCGTTTACTATTTTCTCCATGGATTCATATGTTCGGCGATAACTACCATGTACCCTGGGTTTCCTACAGGCAGTTCATACTAAGTAAATCAGTTAATTAGTTAATCAGGCATAAAATAACTCATTTTCCCGACTACTTGGATTAGTGACCTAAAAGTTTATGCTAGCCGTGATACTGATATTCCTTGTATTGTAGGAAGAGAAGACAGACAAATGATAAGACCACAATAAAAACATAGGACGTCAAATACCATTCAGGTATGAATATGGAGAATTTAAATTATTGTCAAGAGTAATAATTTAACACTTAATACATTAAATAATTCAAATGTAGCAATCCTTTATTTTAATATAACATTATTATTTTTTTTATTACTTAACCTTTGAAATACATGTTATTGCATACAGAAATAGTACATATCTAAAAATAATTGCATTATAAATTGTATCTAGTTTACTTAAAGGGGCATTATCTTCCAAATCGCACATTTTTGTTACCCATAACAACAATCAGATATGATTGATGCCATAATAGAACGTGTTTCTGTAACTTATACACGTTATGAAATGTAACAGCTTCGTCATCATGTACATTCCTAGTCAAACAATTAGAAAGGTGATAGTGTAAAAGTCTTTGGGAGACAGTCATCCAAACGGCCTTAACAGCTTCGTCAAAATTGTCTACGGTCATCTGATGGAGATTGAACTTAATTTGAATGAACTACATCATGTAGGAACTTTAAATTTCAAAATATGCATATCTAATAAATCATCCACTGACCTGTTGGTAACCTAGAGAATAATACTCCACCAGCAGAGGTAGCAAGAAAGACAAAATGAAATATGTAGAATAGTACGATTAAAATCACTGTCACAGCAACCATAGTTACAATAATTTCATATAAGTCACCTGGGTAAGATATGGTTAACAAATGAGAAATACACCAATAAAACGACGCCGGCCTATAAATAGCATAGGAAAGATAACACAATAATAATTTACTTAGATTGATGGATAGATCAGATAATACAGAATGTAGAATATATTTATCTATATGTAAACATATGTTATAATCTCGATATTTTATCAATGACAATCCCTGATTCAGTGATTACCTATGCTATAATTATTACTCTAACTTTAAATTGGTTATTTTTAATGGTTTGTATGTTAATTTTTTTCACTTTGAGGAGCAGTATGAATTTTGTTACCGCTGCATACAAGAATATCTTAGCAGTGAATCATTGAATGCTAATATGTCAAAAATTCTCCACAATTGAAATTGAATAATCTTTGCTGTTTTCATGTTGTTGTTTTACTGTGAACATACAGAAATACTGCTTTATGTTTTTAATAAAATTATGTCTAATAACAGATAAAACGGACTTCGTTCTTTTTATTCATGGTCAATTCGTTCATTGGATGATAATATATCACCCCTGCTGAGGGTGTTCGATCCAGTCGATGTTTTGTTTTGCATCTAGTCGCATGATTTAAAACATGCAATGCCAGCCTTTAGCTTGATTTTATGTGACAAATCATTTCATAGAATGCAAAAGACTGAGAAACTCGAATCCTAATAAGCACAGAGTAAAAAGGTTCCCGCTGCATTAGTGGCACCTGTCGTGTGAATGAAATATAAGAAAAAGTGAAATTATATTATTATGGAAAGATAATTATATTTCGATATTGAGTGTACCTGATGGAGGTTATTCCAGAAAGTCATTGTTAACAGTAACTTTGATATAGACGCTTTTATTAAATATTGATTGTCACCAATTCCACAAATATCAACAAAAGTGGTAATCATCTCTGACATCAAACAATTAAACATAGAAAAGAGGATGACATATGACATTGGAAATCACGGTTCGGGCTTGGAATATGCACAAAGATATTGCGGGGTTAAAGCGGTTGATGGATTCAAACACCCTCTAGATTATTATATCTGGACATTAAACAACTAAAACTTAATCAGTCGCATCAAATTAAAAAAGGTTTGAACATACAACCACTTCGCTTATATTCATCAGGTCAGAAACGATCTCGAAAATAATAGTGGCATTTGTGGCATGCGGTACTGAAATCCCTTGCTTAAAATATTCAAAGAAAATCGTAGAATATATATACATACTTGCAACAAGTTATTGACTACATCAACGGGCTCAAAAATGCTATGATCGTAAACTACGCTCTCTCCTGTTTTTATGAGAGTGTGTATTGTTCGTTGCAAGGTTATTTTTGTTTATTTTTATACCATTTCCATGCCACTCCTAACCATACTATGTCATTATCCCTTGATATGAGTAATTTACGAAGCTTATCACTCGCGAGCACCTGCGTTCACCCCTGAGTTTTTGTGGTTTCCATGTTGCTCATTGTACTGTCCATGATCATGATTGATAAAATGAATAACATAATAATACCATCCTGTCGATACAATTCTAAAACAAATATCAAAATCCCACAAAAAGGCAAAATCGATATCAATAACACATTAGTACATGATATATGCTATGTGGTCTTTGCAGTAGAAATGAATCCGTGCAGGTTTTTGAAATTCTTTATTTATGTCTATATGATCTTTTGGGATGTAGTTATCAAGAGCATTACATAGTTTAAGCATATTTTATTAATCAATTCAACATAACATTATACTATTGAACTATATATGATACATAATACAAAGTAATTAATAGGGTTTGGGAACAAGTTTCTAAAACCTATGTCAATCCCTATTCGCATTATGCACAACAGTAATATCAGCATTTAAAAAATAAATTAAACATTCATATAGCTTCATTCATCGTCACCTGTTAACAATATACCTTGGTCGTAACATTCACAGGGTCAGACATGTAACTTACATAATAAAAATCATCACAATCAAAGAAACAGGGAAAATATACTTATATTAAATATATAAACAATTATGAAAAAAATAAATAAAATGAGTATGCATTCATTAACCTATAATTGTAGAAGTAATGTATATCGTTTTCGTGCTTTTGATTGGACAAGAGCACTGTCACGTGTTTGTTTTTGATTCGATCATAGCTCGATGAACTTTTTCTGTTTTTGATCCGTTCATAACTCGATGAACTTTTTCTATTACCAGTATATATATATATAGATATGTAAACAATATGGCGGCCGTTAACAGGAAACTACGATAGTGTCCGATTTAAAGCAAGCCTGAAAATCAGTTTTCAAAATAATCAAAATTGAGAAAAGATTAACGCGGAAGAATTATAAGTATTAAACGGTTCTTTTCAGGAGTTCGTGCATTTGTAAACGGTGCCGATGCACTCACAAACTTTGGACGTTTATTCATTTTGAAGCGTTTAATGCTATAATTTTTGCAAGACACCAAACAGTAATATAAGTATGATTAAGACGTTGCTACGTTCTTTACAATAAGATGGCAGTGTAATCAAATGGAAGACAGAGAAAATAAAGGAAAAACAAACTGTTCAGAAGGAAAGGGGAAAATTTTACATAATTTGATCAAAGAACTTTCTTGATTTTTTTTCATTATCTAATGTGTACATATAGTCAACATTAGATACTAGTACCATCGAAGGGGCAATATAAAATGAGCAATCCAGACAAACTGGCAACATAGGGTTCACAAGACGAAGAAAACACACAACACAATATATGATGGACACCACTATGCACAAGCAAACACAAATAACGTAAATAAGACATGAGCCCTCCAACAAACAACCGGAGTTAAAGAATAACCAAACATCGTTTTATAAGAAGTCGCAACGGACATCAAAACTCGGAACTCAGAATATAAAGCCATATAACAGGAAGAAAGTAATATATCGATCAAACTTGTATTTTACATTGCAACTTTTGTGTAAAGTAACATTGTGTGTACACAATCATGTACGGGTTAATCTTCTTTTAAAAAAATAAACAGATTACAAAAATGTATTCGATAGTACACAATGCCATCGGAAGACTTAATAGTCAACTTTGAACCCAAAAACTTCTTGAAAGATAAGATGAGACGATTTAAAATCCTTCACCTAATGGTTGAGTTAGATACCCTCGTAGCTGAATTTAGTACTGTTTGACTACTATTTTACCTATTTTTTCCAGTATTGTTATAAATGCTGTTTTAGTGACAAATTTAAATAATATTTCTGAATGTTCAACGAATTGCAAAATGTTTGAGGCGGCATATACACACATTTGCATAAAATGATTCGCTGATAAGATATTCCTGTATGCACCGGTAACACAATTCATATTGCTCCTCAACTGAAAAGAAAAAAAAACATTATAACGTATGGTATGTACAAAAGATATAGACATTTAAAACAAACACGCGCAAGTTATAATACAAATTGTACCAGCACAATACCATTTCGAGGGAAAGTTCTTGCATTGTTTGTTTCTAATTTTGAGGGGGGCCTGGGTGGTTCAATGAGTTAGGTAGTTGGATTACCTAACAACTCATACAAGCCTATCACCAATACGATGTGGGTTTGCTTCCGGCTTTGTAGATTACAAAAAATAATGCACTTGACTCGCAGCGCAAGTGATAAAGTTTATCAATTGCTTGCCCATGGTTTGTGATTCTCTGCGGGTACTCCGCCTTTTTCCACCACTAAAACTGGTCGCGATGATATAGCTGAAATGTTGCAGAAAGTGACGTTAAACACCAAAATCAGATATAATTTTGAGAAACATGTGAAGGGTTACGGTGTTGGTGCTTAACACCACTTTCAACAATATTCCAGTTACATCATGGTGGTCAGTTTTATTGGTGGAAGAAACTGGAGCACCATGAAAAAAACTGCCGACCTGCAACAAGTCACTGACAAACGTTATCACATAATGTTGTATCGACTTGTTTCCAGGGGCCGTCGCGGTGGTGCTCATGTGGTAGTTGGATTCTTAACTATGCAATCAGTGTCTATCACAACTAACGTTGTGAGTTCGAATCCCGATCGATACAACATATAACGTAACATATATTCCTACATAATGTATAACAAAGAAAATAGATTTGTGACAGTAATATTTGAGCCATTGAACTTATTTTGCCAACCCTTTTCTTAAACAAATAATTTATATGTATGTTGTTGCTAATTCTATTTATATCTTAAAATTAATAATAGCGTTACTATCACAATGTGCTCACTGCAGCGTTGTTAGGTCGGCCATGTTTGTTTTGTTTTTGACGAGGGCCAAATGGTTATTAAAGATTGTTGCATGAATGCACTTTTTTCCTCTGAAATTTTTATTGTTTATATACAGATTGTTTAACCGTTTAACCCGTGGTATAAAGATTACCTGTATACCCTGGACGTCTGTGTCCATATAGGGTGACATTCCGTCGTGTTTGTCAAATTAAATGCCGAATTTCAAGTGTGATATGTAATATAGTATTATATTTTAAGAACATATAGAATAAAACAACATAAGAAGATATCTCACATTGTGTGTATATGCTATGTATAACGTTAATAATATATCATTTATTTCCCGAATAAATCATTTGTGCAACACCTTCATTATTTATAACTTTCACATTCAGTATTGTATTTCTCTTTCGCTTATCACTGTTAGAACAGTTTTTCCCATATGGAATGACATTTTTAATTCGAATAGCTATTTATTTTTTTCATAGATACTGTTGCTGAAAGTCAGTGGGGTATTTCTATGCTTTACTATTTCCTTCTAGAGTGCTGGTAAGTAAACGGATATGACCATTAATATAATCAAGACCCGATAAGATTCTAAGTAAAGCGATGTACACTTCAAATACCGTTCTATATATTAAAGTAGATAATACTTACAACACTTGACAAGGTCGTCGAGTCTGAATACGTATTACTACTTGAAATATGTCAATTTCCTCCTCATCTAGTTCCTTCTGCTCAATGACGAGGTTTGTTGCTACAAATAGTCCTGATCTTCTACAACCATCCCTATAGAAGTAAATCATCAAGTAAGATAAAAATAAATAAATACGCGATGATATGACAATACTCCATTGTAATCAACATATGGGTTTAAAATCTATAAAAGATCAAAAACTACTCAAATGTAACAATATCAGATTTTATACCGTTAAAATAAAAATGTGAAGACACCCGCTGTATAAGAGCACATAAAATGAGTGATCAATATCAAAATTGTTAGTGACTTTCATAAGGGTCATGAATTTCTCTGCTGTAGTCAGGTTTTCTCCACAATAAAGTTGACCATCACGATACACGTATTGTACATAGTGGTGCTAAAAATTCTGATCAATATCAAAATGATCATATGTTATCCCACATATATAAATGTCTTTATGATTAGTAGAAGAACCCTGCGGAGACTATTAATTCTATAATAAATCCAAGAACCAAACATCTTCACCGAATCACCAGTCAGGGTGTTCTTCCTCCAACAGTTAGTATGTAAACATGTCTTGGCATGCTCATTTAACGCTGACATCACTATAATCAGCGCAAATTATGTACTTACATTACTTGTCTTTGCCAATGTTAATTATGTGTCCACGTAAAAGAATATAATACTTCATAAGTTGCATTGTTGTTTTACATAAATTGGAGCTCATTATTCTAATTGACAAAATACCTGCAGACAACGACTATTGATTTTTGTGTTTCCATGACATCGTTTGCAATCACACCAACGAAGTCTGTCACAACACTTTCTTCCGATGATGGTCTCACTTTATCAAATGACCATATAGTTATATTTCTGGCATTGATATGTGCCTGGAAAATATAGTTGATGTTCTTTTTATATGAATGTTATTCATATAAAAAATATATATCTCGGAACTTCCTTACTGACCTATATTTATCCATTACGAATTTTGATAAATCATGTAAACATATGAAGGGTGATAGTTACAGTGCAATAAAACATATATCTGGATATCTGCGCATATTGTGCTGTGCATTTGTTTTGTTTTTTCTTCGTCTTGTGTGCCTTATGTTGCCAGTTTCTCTGGATTGTTCATTTTTTTATTGACCATTTGATGTTCTCTAATGTTTATTTATGCTATTTACGGTATGATATTGTTTATAATTTTACTTGCATTTGGTTTCTTTTGTTGGTTTATGGTGCTTAGCGCCACTTTCAACAATATTTCAGTTATATCCTAGCTGTCCGTTTTATTGGTGTAGGAAATTGGAGTACACTGAGAAAATCAGCAACCTGTTGCAAGTAACTTACAAACTGTATCATATAATATTGCATGGTACACCTGGCCATGAACGGGGTTGGAAGTCATAACTTTAGTGGTGAAATAATTGGTTGCACAGGTAGTTGAAAATCCAACTACCATACGATCACAAAAACGACGATCCTACACTTGTGTGTGGATAACACCTGGATGACTGAATCAATAAGACGTTAGTTATAGGCTGATTAAACTAGTTTGATTAAAACGTAGATATCAAATGTAGAGTGTATGTGTGTGTTTGCGGTACCTATCTTGCCTCTTTCTACAATTTTATTGGATCATGGGAACTTTCTGACAGTGTGGTATTTTTCCGTACTCATTTAATGTGTATAAATAAGTATCTTTGTATATTCTAGTACATTGTACTTCAGACTGACAACAAGTTTATCCGTTTCATGTGATAGCGATTTCCTTGTAATAATGAAATTGTCGAAGTACTTTTCCTCTCCTTGTTTCATAAGTACAAATGACACGTTCTACAACTACACAATTGTATTAAATGGTATCTGTAGTATACATATGACATGGACATGAGAAAATCTAATTTGAAAATCTACACAGGAAAGCACCAAGGGAAGTAAAATATATTCACGTGGTCTCCATTTCAAAGCTAAGACTATGTACACTTGAACACTAAAGAGAGTGTTACACAGTACATGTATTTATTATATAGAATATAATTTTGACTTCTAGGCGGTAAATATCAGCATTGTCATTTCGATGATCGGGTAAAAATATGGCATGCAAAATGACCCTCCGAAATATAAATGCTTCAATTTTCGGAATATGATTGATTGATTAATTGATTTTTGGTGTTTAGCGCCATTTTCAACAATATTTCAGCTGTATCATAGCGACCAGTTTTAGTGGTGGAAGAAGCCGGAGTACCCAGAGAGAACCACCGAACATGGGCAAGCAACTGGTAAACTTTATCACTTGCGGAATATGAAATATTCTATGAGTTAGCTATAACCACTACGCGAGGATTCACACTATGTACACGACATTGTCCAATCATATATTCACTATATGGGACGTGGTTGTAAATTTACATGACACAATTTCCAATGTTACATTTAGAAACCAAAAGAGCGCTTTAATATTGCTTTTGCTATATCAATAGCATATCAAAAGGACAGCACTCAGTTGTATCAGGAACGAATTTGGATTCGAAGAGTATGAATTCATCAAACTTAAATTATTGTTTGACATTCATACATGTGCACGATGCAAAACAACATACATATTTTGTATTTGCAATTTATTGATTTTAAGACTATTAAATCTAGTTACAATACAAAAGACAATATACAATGAAAACGGAGGACAACACCCAAAAATAACCAAGAAATAAAAACAGATGCTTCTTATGGATTTCATTCACTTAAAGGAATTTTGTTCGAAAGAAACTGTTCCTGTCTGAAAAATGCCATACATTGTAATATGTATTGCCTTAAACTAAACTTCAGTACATAATGGGGTTGGCGCCTTTAAGCTTTGTGATCGTCAGTTCATGGGTGACATTTTGTTGATAATTTTCTAATGTCTCATAATTTGTGGAAGGAGGTGTTGGAATCATTTAATGCAATACGTTGTATGTCAAAGAATAAATATCTGAATGACAATATATTTGTTATTAGATGACTGTCTTCAATGCCACATCATTTCTGAATGTCAGTTATTTCACCATTATGACTTACATTTTTTTTCTAATATGCACTCTGTACACAACTGTAAATCGTAAGGTGCTTTGTCTATAACTTTTATTGGAATCAATGTTTAAAGCACTTGTATGGTTCGGTAAAGTTAACTACATATGTGATATGTCTAGAACTTCTATAGGTATCAATGTTTAAAGCACGTCTATGGTTCTGTTTTGTTAACTACCTATGTGGGTTGTCTAGAAATTATATGGGTATCAATGTTTAAAGCATGTGCATGGTGCTGTTTAGTTAACTACATATGTGATTTGCGTTGTATTTTATATTAAAATGCATTGGATGATACAATGTAGCTATATTTTGAAGTTTACAATTTTTCATATATTACAGACTAATCGAGGTATTGTGTAACACATTATACGGATCGATCCAGGTATTGTGTAACATATTACACAGATCGATCCAGGTATTGTGTAACATATTGTACGGATTGATCGATCCAGGTATTGTGTAACATATTTTACGGATCGATCCAGATTTCACGGTTGGGCATTTTCAAGTAGTAAGTTCGTACTCATACTCCACAATATGCCAATGATAGCAAACTAATTATTTCATACTGTTTTCTGGATAGCTGGATTGTTTGTTTATTGTTGTTATTCTTGTTTTTTTTTGTCATTTGGGAATACAAACTCTATGATCGGAAAAACCATGGATCGATCCGTATAATATGTTACACAATACCTTGCTCGATCCGTATAATATGTTACACAATTTCTGGATCGATCTGTGTAATATGTTACACAATACCCTGCTCGATTCGTATAATATATGATACATAATACAAAGTAATTAATAGGATTGGGAAACAAGTTTATAAAACCTATGTCAATCCCTATTCGCATTATGCACAACAGTAATATCAGCATTTAAAAAATAAATTGAATATTCATATTGCTTCATTCATCGTCACCTGTTAACAATGTACCTTGGTCGTAACATGCAGAGGGTCAGACATGCAACTTACATAATAAAAATCATCACAATCAAAGAAACAGGGAAAATATACTTATATTAAATATATAAACAATTATGAAAAAAAAAAATGAGTATGCATTCATTAAACTATAATTGTAGAAGTAATGTATATCGTTTTCGTGCTTTTGATTGGACAAGAGCACTGTCACGTGTTTCTTTTTGATTCCCTCATAACTGGATGAACTTTTCCTGTTTTTGATCTGTTTATAACTCGATGAACGTTTTTCTATAACCAGTATATATATAGATATGTAAACAATATGGCGGCCGCTAACAGAAAACTACGAGAGTGTCCGATTTAAAGCAAGCCTGCAAATCAGTTTTAAAAATAATCAAAATAGGGAAAAGATTCACGCGGAAGAATTATAAGTATTAAACGGTTCTCTTCGGGAGTTCGTGCATGTGTAAACGGTCCCGATGCACTCATAAACTTCGGACGTTTATTCATTTTGAAGCGTTTAATGCTATAAATCTTGCAAGACACCAAACAGTAATATAAGTATGATTAAGACATTGCTACGTTCTTTACAATAAGATGGCAGTGTAATCAAATGGAAGACAGAGAAAATAAAGGAAAAACAAACTGTTCAGAAGGAAAGGGGAAAATTTTACATAATTTGATCAAAGAACTTTCTTGATTTTTTTTCATTATC
>MJUT01044215.1:492992-510002 GCA_002080005.1 Gigantidas platifrons | reverse complement strand
TTTTTTATGAAAATTAAACTAAAATGTAACATTTAAATAAAAAGAACAATAATTATTTTCACAATTTTCAATGTTGTTTTTTATCTTTGAAATATAAATACACAATCATGTGTAATTACCCCAATAAATATAATAATTTAAATGATGCTCATTACATTTGGTATACATCTTTATGAAAAATGTACAAAAAATGTATTCCTTATTTGTCTGGTAAATTTTCAAGGCTGCAGCAGTAAACAAAAGTCACTATGATTTCAAAGCATGCCCTAGTTCAAATATCCCTATACCCTTGGCTAACTGGAAAATATATGCTTCCATACTAAAGTAGAAAAGCTCTTTTTCCCATGAAGTGGTATTAATGAAGTTCGAACTGCAGACTCATATGGAGCATCTGAGTTCATATCTGTCCTGATTTTTAGTTGTGTTGCTCAATCTTCAGTTTTTTGGGTATATAGTGATTTTTTAATCATTCATTAAATATTTGTTGTGTTTGTCATGTTATACCTGTATATTTATATCATATATTGTTAATAATATATTGACCCTTTAAGACTATTTAAGCTACTAACAGTTCATGTTGTAGCTCTAAAAAAAAGGTTTCATGAATCACGAAAACATTTAACAACTTTTTAATGAATATTATTACCTGATATAATCAGTGTCAATAAATACACAATTTAAACATTTAACCATCCTATGGTGAAGATTAAAATACATGTACATCTGTAGTTAAAGTAATAATACATGTATGTATTAAATGCAGTCCTTTCAAGGCTTTGTACAAGATGCTTTTGAAGTACTTGTTTGAGTGTTTTATTTATGTAACATTACAATCATTATGGCTTCTATAGTACAAGGTAGTACATTTCAATAAAGTTGAAAAGATGTCAGTTCAAATCTGGCTGGAAGCTAATCTATGAATTTTTTAATATGTGCTTGATCATATTGACTGTATTAACTTCAAATTAAGCAACTTGGGCACAAATCCTTAGCTCTTTAATGAAAGTTTTGAAGGACTGCAAGTGCAAGTGCTCCTTTTTCAGTGTGATTTTTATATGACCACAGAAATTTTGTTGTGGTGGTATTATGTTACAGGTCTGAAGACAAAATGGTTTCCTATCTCATTGGTGGTGTAATGGTTAACATGCTCGCCTTGAGTGTGTTAGATCTATATGGGATAGAGCCCCAGTCTGGTCAAACCAAAGACTATAAAATAGGTATTTGTTGTTTCTCTGCTAAGCATGCAGCATTTAGAAGTAAGAACACAGACTGGACTGCTAGGAATCAGGATATTCATTAATGTGACCGAGTCGAGCGACGTGTCTTCTCGTAGACTGTTGTTTTCTTTATTAGACACCAACGATTTTATTAGTGAAAAGGGGGGGGCTTTTTTTTTTTTAATGTCAGTAAAGAATCTATTTTTTTTTCACACATCAAGTAGAGCAAAACTATTTTTTATCCATACATGAGGATGAGGTACATTTTGTAGAAGATACATGCATATCATTATGAGACCTAAAAAATAATTGTGTGTTTAGGGTTACCTTTGAAAAAGGGTAATCTGGAATTTTTTGGGGATTTTTTTTTTGCATATGATATATTTGGCAAGCAGATGTTCCAACTTTGACTGTGTTTGTTGAGAAAAACTAATAAAATAGCTAGGATAGGCACTTACATTTAGGTAGGGTCAAGTTAGCCTAAACAAACTATATTTCTTAGGGCCGAGGTGTATTCATGTCTACTTAAAAAAAAAAAAAAAAAATAGTGGAAAATAAACTATTTTTATTCTAAAAAAAATCCCCCCCTCAGTAGTAAAATGGTTAGTGCTTTATGTCTTAGAGGAGCCATTCCGTAAGTAAAAGTAATTTAAACTTTTTATTCAATCAACACTGGAAGACATCTAACATACATTTTTTCAGTGACAGTGTACATGATAATAATCCTGACAGACAACTTGGTGATGTCATTGAAATGTGCAGAGGAAAGTCGTATTTCCCTGGCGTCCACGGACCTCTTGTTGCATGGTCAATCTTCTTGATAGATATCCCTCACTTATAATTATTAATAACAGCATTTGTGGCATTTTATAAGTCAATATCGTAGCTTACATTAGTTACGTTATTGATGCTAGCCGAGGAGTTCCGAAAGTAATAACTGATAGAACACATGCGCCACCTATTAGCGTAAAAATCGTAGGTGAACCCCATTAAGCGTACACCAAACCTAATGACGTGTGATCTTTACGTTTTAAGCTGGAAGTCTTCATATGACGTCATGTTGTTAATGTGCCAACGTCGTCAACAACATTTCGCGGAATTTTAATTTGTGTGATTTTTAGACCAGGAATATGCAAGAATATATTTTTTATGTTCAGTATTGCATTGAAGAATTATAAGGATTAAGCGGTTCTTTTCAGGAGTTCATGCATGTGTACACGGTGCCGATGCACTCACAAACTTTACATAAACGTATCACAATTATGCAAATTTCTCTCCTAGCACGTGGTGATCTAGCTATAGTTTCGGGGCCGAAATGTAAACATTGTAAAAAACGGGAGAAATAGGTTCTTACACTCGTCTCTATTGAAGATCTGGGATTTCTTCCACTCGTGTGAGAAATTCTACGTCTTTTCACTCGTTCCGCTACGCTCCACTCGTGAAAAGACGGAATTTCTCACACTCGTGGAAGAAATCCCAGATCTTCAACATAGACTCGTGTAAGAACCTATTATACATGTAGTAGTTTGTCTGAATCTTTTTATCTTGGTGTTTCATTTCTTTATAAGAACTGCAATGGCGACTAGAAATATACAATTCAAAGATAGAAATTTAGAAATTAAAAAGTTTTTTGTTGGTTAAACATTTTTGTTCTTAATGGTGTCTTTCTATCTCGTTATATTCAAATGTAATGGTTAAAAAAATAACTGTATGTTTGTAAAACTGTCATGATCGTGGCGGTCATTGTTTTTTTTGTATGTGTGGGCAAGAACCGATATACCGGTAGCTGAAGAAAAGGAAACGACGACCTGCTACAAGTCACTGACAAACTTTTATCATACAAATTTGCATCAGTTCAAGAAACATTTCGTAGATGGGAGATAAAACTGATGTTTCGACACAGTATCCATGTTGACGCAAAAAAGTAGTTTGTAATAACTGTTTTATTATTATAACTTGGGTTATAGAAATGATTAGTTAGTTTCTACACTATGGGGTTACAACCCGCCCCGAGAGTTATTCGGGAGGAACAAAAT
Organism: Gigantidas platifrons; assembly: GCA_002080005.1. Lineage (NCBI taxonomy): Eukaryota > Metazoa > Mollusca > Bivalvia > Mytilida > Modiolidae > Gigantidas > Gigantidas platifrons. The sequence goes on along the minus strand of MJUT01044215.1, from coordinate 506,749 downwards.
ACACAACTCACATTTAAAGAAGGACTTATTGAGAGTATGCTACAATATTTACCATCTGGTGTGTCTCCAGCTAATGAGCAACGTTTTGAGGGGCAAATATTCCTACCCCACCGTCCAATGCCTATCCCTTACGTGGAGGTATTCAAAACAGTCGGACAACGTCCCTCCTTTACTTTCGTGATTTATTTCTTGTAAAGTGTCCTCATTTTCAAAATGTTTCAAAAGCTACTCATTTTACGATAAACAACTGGGTAAGTGAATTTTCTTGAGTTGTCTGAATGGGAGATAACTCTTTTGTTATTTCTTACATTCTCTATTTTACCCGGATTTTAATAAATAAAACCATGAAAAATTGCTTCACCATTCTGTAAAAATATAAAGTAAATTAATTTGCACAATGAGGTATTTCTTCCACATTGAAATAAATATGTAGTAGACTTACATCCGTGGTGGTAAATGTTCTTAAGACATCGACACCGCCTGAGCGGGATTCAAACTCACAACGTTAGTTTAAACATATTTTATTTGCATAAAAGTTGCAAATGGGATTGGACACAAGTTATAACAACATTAGTGAAGTCCTTTCCCTTTTACAAAAATATAAACAAAAATTATTACACATAATGGCGATAATTATATAAATAACTTTTACTTGATATATAGACGATAATAATAAATTAAGTATCAAGAAGAATAAGGTGAAATAATATGTTCAATACAGTGGAATAAAGAAGAAGGAGTTCAAACAAACCAAGAAAACAACATTGACTGGAGTGAGTATGCTAGTCCATTAGTTAGAGCGAGTGGGTGCTTCTAATAAAAGAATAAACCGCAGAGAAGATTTCAATGTTTTGATTTGATTTGATTGATTTTGATTTTTGGTGTTTTAAAAGAATAAACGGCAGAGAAGATTTCAATGTTTTGATTTGATTTGATTGATTTTGATTTTTTGTGTTTTAACGCCACTTTCAACAATATTTCAGCTATATCATGGCGACCAGTTTTAGTGGTGGAGGAAGCCGGAGTACCCGGAGAGAACCACCGACCATTGGCAAGCAACTGGTAAACTTTATCACTTGCGACTGCGAGTCGAGTGGACCCTTTTTGTAATTTACAAAGCCGGGCGCGAACCCACGCCGTATTGGTGATAGGCTTGTATGAGTTGTTAGATCCAGCGACCTAACTCATTGAGCCACCCGGGCCCCTCAATGTTTTGATTAGTAGTCAGATTTTCATCACCAGCTAATATCAATTCAATTGTAACTATGTAATTCTTTAACGTTTGTGGTGATAGGCACTGATTACATAGGTAGTCATAAATCCAACTACTATACGATCACGGCCACAACGGCACCTGTTTGAAATTGGTAGTCGTAATGTTATTTTATACGACTGTCGTAATGTTATTTCATACGATTGTCGTAATGTTATTTCATACGGCTGTCGTAATGTTATTTTATACGACTGACGTATTATGTTATGGTGCTGTTGTCGTCCATCTGTAGACAAAATGGTTTTCGTGTGTTAAGTATTATATATACCATGAATCTTACGAATTAACTTATTTCAGTAAACCAACGAATCCGAAGGATGAGTTGGTTTAAATAAGTTCATGAGTAAGATCCGTGTTATATGGTTTGCAACAGAAATCAATATTGGGTGCTTTCGTTGAGGTCCGCAAAATCATGGAATAACATCAATATCTTCATGTTAGACCATGGTTTGTAAAAGTTCACTATTTTTAAGTTGATTACTGCATAAAAACATCAAAGGAAAAATGCGTATTTATGTTACAAGTTCCAGTTAACGGATTCTTCTGAATTTTAAGCACAATGATCCTTGGCACTGAATAAAGGTTGATTTTGCTATCGGGTATTATAACTCTATCCGTTTGCAAACAAGTCGGCCATAGCGTGCAATAATTGTCGTTTCTGTCATTTGTTCATGGAAAGTTTAGTTTACATCTGATTCTGATGGTGTATTTTTTAATGAAGTCTAAAAAAATACATAGCGTTAAATACATATATAATGAGCGTGAATCATGATTGTACTGATTTTAAGCGTGAATACCACTGACCTGTCGTAAGTTACTGACAAACTTTATCACATAATGTTGTATTGAGTACACCTCACCTGAGCGGGGTTCGAACTCACAACATTAGTGGTGATAGACACTGATTACACATGTAGTTATAAATCTAACTACCATACGATCACGACCACGACGGCCCCTCTCCTCTTCAGGAACCCCTAAAAGTGGCATAAAATAATTACATGAGTCACGGGAAAAGAGAGAAAACGTGTTTTTNATTGCCGACACGAGTCACGGGAAAAGAGAGAAAACGTGTTTGGGGGGGGGGGGAGGTTGATAATCGTGCCACAAATCGAGAAAGGTTTCAAACGAAATGTACAAAATGGGTCTGGCCAAGATGCAAAATTGGGAAGATCGAGGGTTCCCTGTAATCAGACTGTTGTGTTAACAATGCGTTTAGGCTGGATCCTTCGATTAAATGGCTTGAAACGTGTTTAAATTAGAGACCATTCTTTTTCTTTAGGATGTGTCGCCATCTTGAAAAGACCGATCCTACTCGGGTACACGACAGTGAAGCTCTGTTACTAAGATTGTATAGATATGGATACGACGACCCAAGCAAAGTGAATAGATATGAAATAATAAAGAAATTGTTTTAAAAATGTAAACAGAAAGTTACAAATGTGGGAAACAACACAGAGATACATGACTAACGAGCGTGACCTGTGTTTTTCCTATGTAAGTAAGTAAATTTTATTTAAAGTCCGGCACAAATAACACGAGCTAAATGAAGCTACATATAACATACGATAACATACTGTATGGCTGAACAAAATCAATTATACATAACGAGAAGATTAAACTAAAAATTGTAACTGAAATGAATAATTGATCATAATTAATCTCGTCGCCAAGCATGGTAACACACAGCATCTTTACGCATGGATTCGTCTTTAATAGACCTATCCAATTTTCCTGCAAACTCACGAGCGTCTGTAGACATGACTAATCCCGCCCACATGATGTCATATGATATTCGGAAGCTTAAAATCAATATTATAAATAATGAAAAAGTCCGAAACATGGCACGCCCTATAAAATTAATATAAAAAGAAAAATGCCGCCATCATTTTTACTTAAATCCTGCGGACTCCTTGATTGTTCATACAGGCTTTATACAGAATATTTTCCACGTTTTCTTCCTAAGTTAACGCTTAGATCAACCAAAAATGGTAAGTAAATTAAAAATATTACTTCATTTTAGATGAACATGTGGAATGTGCGCCACGAATAATGCAGATCAAGATAACCGGCTTCTAAAATACTGGAAGTTACAGAAACTTAGATCAGTTATGTGTAAAAAAAAAAATTATGATGATGCATTCTGTAGACTATAATATATGTAATTAAACGTTTTCTTATCATTGAAATATTTCTCACTAAAATTTGCTTAAAAACGCGCACGTCCCTTTTTTCTATACAGTCCCTTAAAAGAATTAAAAATGCATTTTTAGCAATTAATATCGTTAAATATTATTTAATGGCTATATAAATAAGGTATCTTGATTGGGGTGTAGTTTAAACTATACAATTCAAAATCTTTATAAAATTTTTAATCGAAGGTCCCACGAAGAGGAGGGGGAGGTAAAATGATCCATTACATAAAGAGGGAAAAATTGCTATGGAGAAGGTTGAAGATGCCAGACACAATGGTAGATTTGAAATGGCATAATGTTGAAGTAGTTTCATGTTCATCCATTAGATTAATCAGTATTGCATTATTTATTGATTATCTCAAGTTATTTCTAAATGAATGTACAATGTTGCATCACCAATCAATAAATTGATGGTATGATTCACAGAATGACAAACCTATGTCCCTATGGTTACAGCTTCACACGCCATTGAGTTTGTATCAATGGTAACAAATAAATGTTCATGTCTAACGGTTTTCCAGTTCCATTGTCTTCTCATTTTGTCCCTATGGTTACGTCTTTTCATCAGAACATTGGTATCAAATAAATGTTTATATCTTAGTGTTTTCCAGTTTCATTGTTTTCTCATTTTAAAGGATTTAGTTGATTCAGTTAGAAAATTCATTACTGGTTGAACCCTCATTAAAGATTATTTCTTACCTAAAATATGTACAAGATAAGATTGTATTTCCAATCAATGTCCCATAAAGGGTTTAATCATTACAATGATTATTCATATACATGTACAGTATTAAACAGAGATATAGACATGTGCTACATATACATGTACAGTATTAAACAGAGATATAGACATGTGCTACATATACATGTACAGTATTAAACAGAGATATAGACATGTGCTACATATACATGTACAGTATTAAACAGAGATATAGACATGTGCTACATCGAAAAAAAAAAGAAAAAAAGAAAAGTGGTTAGGGTTATAGTTATTGTGTTTAATGCCACTTTCAACAATATTTCAGTTACATAGTCTTTATCACATAATGTTGTATCGAGTACACCGCCATGAGCGAGATTCAATCTCACAATTTTAGTGGTGATAGGCACAGGTTACATTTGTAGTGGTAAATCGAACTACCATACGGGCACGACCACAAGAAAGAAAAAAAACTACCATACGGGCACGACCACAAGAAAGAAAAAAAGCATCATTGTGTGTAAAAGACCTATGATCAAAAATCAGATCACGTGGTGAAGTAACTCTTGAGAGACATCATTAGAAAAATACAACAAAAACAATATCAACATAAGAAGAAATACCTAAAGTTTCTCTAAAATAATTGTTTAAAATAAGACAATTAACCACTATAAGGCAAAAAAAAAAATAATGACCTGAACATTCTTGAACACAATAGGGTAGGTACTGATCGGTATAGGCAAAACGTTTTTAGAATACACCTCGGTTTTACAGGACAAAGATCTTGTTTAACAGTGATTGTCCAAATAATTGCGATAAAAACTTAGGGTAGGCACTAAAAATTAAGGTAGGTAGAGTTAGCAGAAAGACGGTATTTTCTGTCTACTATATGGCTCGTTATAGGTAATCTGCATGTAAATGTATGGTTCGTTGAGTGTACTAAATCTTTGAATTTGTTTTTATCTCGTAGAGGGAATGCATCAGCATACATGTTGGTCAGGCTGGTGTCCAGATGGGCAATGCCTGCTGGGAGTTGTACTGTTTGGAACACGGTATCCAACCTGACGGTCAGATGCCCTCAGACAAAACAATTGGAGGTGGTGACGACTCCTTCAACACTTTCTTCAGCGAGACTGGAGCTGGCAAACACGTCCCCAGAGCTGTCTTTGTTGATCTGGAACCTACAGTAGTAGGTTAGTATTTAATATGGGATTAGAAAAACATGGTTAACGGAGGTTGAAAGAAAAGAAAATGAAATGTTTTATGACCACAACTGCCGATCAGATGTTTGTAAAATATCAAATTTACACAAAAAAAGTTTAAACAGTGTCAACAATTCTACTAATATAAATAGAACTAACAATTGCCTCTAACCTCAGCTCATTTAAACATTAAAAAAAAACATGACAAATCCTGGCTTGGGGCAGGCATACAAATGTGGTGGAGATGAGGGCTCTAGCTTAAATAATTATGGGTAGAAGTGGGCAGATTTCTGGGAGTAGCCGATGGATTAAACCAGCGAAAAAAATCTAACCCGATTCTGAAGTCCAAATGCAATATATAGATTAAAGGCAGTTTGAATTTTGTTGTTCAATTTCTTGAAGTGTATCTATATTAAAACAAAATTAATCTGTATAATTTATCTCTTGCATGCTTTTTGAGTTTTTATTTTTTATAAATCCCTGCCCCTTTTTGGAATAAAATGTATAATGCCTATATCTAGAGCCAGAAAAATAAATTCTTTAATCTCGGTTAACATTTTCCGTAGCACCATCAATGATTGAGTCCCCCTCGGATGGCACCATTTTTATCTCTTATTGATTGAACAAATAAAAGTTCCTTTCAACCGAAATTGATTACTTTCTAAAAAAAAAAAAAAAAAAGTCACATCAATATATGTACAATGTACATTATAATGAATCTAGTGAATAAGTGAATATCAATAAAATTTCCCAGTTTTCATACCCAATCTCTATAAAAAAAAAATTCAGGTGATATAGTGCGACTATTCAAAAAATACCATGCAACTCCCATTTCATTTTAGGGTCAGGTGAGCTATTGCCATCACTTGGCGTCCATCGTCGTCGTCCGTCGTTAGCTTTTCACATTTCAATCTTCTCCTCAGAAACCACTGAGCCAAATGGAACCAAACTTGGCAGGAATGTGTATCAGGAGGTCCTCTATAAAAAGTATGTTTTTTGTTTCGATCAGGAATTCAACATGGCGGGCAGGGCCAATAATGTGTTTTGATTGGCTCAATTTTCAAAGATCTTCTTGTCAGAAACTACACAGCCAATGAAATTGTTTTATGGTGTGAAGGATCCTTGGGTGGTCCTCTACCAAAATTATGTTTTTGGTGCATATCCAAAATCCAAGATGGCCGCCACAGCAGGATGAAGTTTAACATTGGACCCTATGGTAAATACCTTCAAAGATCTTCTTCTCAGAAGCCACAATGTCAGTAAAAATGATCTCTTGCAGAAATGTTCCTTGGATGGTCCTCTACCAAAATTATGTTTTTGGTGCTGATCTGAAGTCCAAAATGGCCGTCACTGGGGGAGAAAGTTTAACATTTGACCCTATGGGAAATACCTTCAAAGATCTTCTAAATCTGTTTTCTGTGGAAAGAAAGATAACTCCAATTTAATCTGTGGAAAGAGATAACTCAAATATTGACATAAAGTAAACTTTAGTATAATACAGTTAAAATAAAACCACTGAACTGATTTGGACCAAATTTGGCAGAAATGTTCATTGGGAGGTTCTCTACTAAATTTGTTATTTTGGTGCTGATCGGAAATCCAACATGGCTGCCAGGGCCAATAATGTGTTCTGATTGGTTGAAACTTTGAAAATCTTCTTGTCAGAAACTACTTAGCCGATGGAATTGTAACATTACAGAAATGATGACTGGATGGTTCTCTACTAAATTTGTTATTTTTGTTTCGATTGCATATCCAAGATGGCCGCCATGACTCGACTTAGTTTAACATTGGACCCTATGGGAATTTCACATTTTCATCTTTTTTTCTGAAACCACGCAACAGATTTGAACCAATCTTGGCAGAAATGTTCATTAGATGGTCATATACAAGATTTTTGTTTTTGGCGCTGATCGGAAATCCAACATGGCTGCCAGGGCTCATAATGTGTTCTGATTGGTCGAAATTTTAAAAATCTTATTGCTAGAAACCACTAAACCAATTGAATTATGACTTTACAGGAATGATCATTGGGTGATCCTGTACTAAACTTGTGATTCGTTTGCTGATCGGAAATTCAAGATGGCCACCATGACTCGACTTAGTTTTAACATAGGACCTATGAAAAAATGTTTAAAAGTCTTCTCCTCTGAAACCAGCAAGTCAATTTAAAGCAAACATGGCAGAATGGTCCTTAGGTGGTCAACTTTCAAAATTATGTCCTGTGAGCCCGACCTCCATCCAAGATTGCCGCAGTCAGCGGACATAGTTTTAACATAGGACCCTATGGGAAAATTGTTTAAAAGTCTTCCCTCTGAAACCAGTCGGCCAATTTAAAGCAAATATGGCATGGATGGTCCTTGGGTAGTATACTTTTAAAATTGTGTCTGGTGACTACTACCTCCATCCAAGATGGCTGCAATGAGCAGACATAGTCTTAACATAGAACCCTATGGGATTTGAATAGTAACTTAGATGTATTCGGCATGCAGACATTCTTAAGAGGACTTACTTATGTCAGGTGAGCGATACAGGCTCATGTGAGCCTCTAGTTTACATAGAAAGCGAAGTTGGCCAACACAAGACAACTTCTTCGTCTGAATTGCCATGTAGGGTTAAACTGTTAATGGGTTCCCAACCCTCACTCTTTTGATAATTGGATCTACAGGGAACGACAGTACAGATATAAACAAATGATTACAATACAGGGAACGACAGTACAGATATAAACAAATGATTACAATACAGGGAACGACACTACAGATATCAAAAAAAAAAAAACTCCCCACCAGTATACCTGGTTAAGCAGTGGATAAGAACAAATTAAAAAAGTACATGTATTACTTAAAAAAAATGAATACAATNTACAGATATAAACAAATGATTACAATACAGGGAACGACAGTACAGATATAAACAAATGATTACAATACAGAGAACGACAGTACAGATATAAACAAATGATTACAATACAGGGAACGACAGTACAGATATAAACAAATGATTACAATACAGGGAACTACAGTACAGATATAAACAAATGATTACAAAAAACTGTAACTCTTCACTTTTCAAAAAAAAAAAAACTCCCCACCAGTATACCTGGTTAAGCAGTGGATAAGAACAAATTAAAAAAGTACATGTATTACTAAAAAAAAATGTCTAAAATATAACTGTTGTATTGTAAATTGACATACAGAACTAAAGGTGTATTTATACAGGATCCCTATTTATACTGGTTTTAACACATCAAACTTTATTTTCAGATGAAGTCAGAACTGGAACATACAGACAACTTTTCCATCCAGAACAACTGGTTACCGGTAAGGAAGATGCTGCTAACAACTACGCCAGAGGTCACTACACAATTGGAAAAGAAATAGTCGACTTGGTTCTAGACAGAATCCGTAAATTGGCCGACCAGTGTACCGGTCTCCAAGGTTTCCTCATCTTCCACAGCTTTGGTGGTGGTACCGGATCCGGATTCACATCTCTACTCATGGAACGTCTCAGCGTTGATTACGGAAAGAAATCCAAACTAGAGTTTGCCGTTTACCCAGCTCCACAAATCTCAACTGCCGTCGTTGAACCCTACAACTCCATCTTGACCACCCATACAACACTTGAACATTCCGACTGTGCTTTCATGGTTGACAACGAGGCTATTTACGATATCTGCAGACGTAACTTGGATATTGAGAGACCCACATACACCAACTTGAATCGTCTGATTGGTCAGATTGTCAGCTCCATCACTGCCTCATTGAGATTTGATGGAGCCTTGAACGTTGATCTTACAGAATTCCAGACCAACTTGGTACCATACCCACGTATTCACTTCCCCTTGGCTACATATGCACCAGTCATCTCTGCTGAAAAAGCATATCATGAACAACTGTCTGTTGCTGAAATCACAAATGCATGCTTCGAGCCTGCCAACCAACTTGTTAAATGTGATCCACGTCACGGAAAATACATGGCCTGTTGTATGTTGTACAGAGGAGATGTCGTTCCAAAAGACGTCAATGCTGCCATTGCTACAATCAAAACCAAGAGAACCATCCAGTTCGTAGATTGGTGTCCAACTGGTTTCAAGGTCGGAATCAACTACCAACCACCAACTGTTGTACCAGGAGGTGACTTGGCTAAAGTACAGCGTGCCGTCTGCATGTTGAGCAACACAACCGCCATTGCTGAAGCCTGGGCTCGTCTTGATCACAAATTTGACTTGATGTATGCCAAACGTGCTTTCGTCCACTGGTATGTCGGAGAAGGTATGGAGGAAGGAGAATTCTCAGAGGCTCGTGAAGATTTGGCTGCTCTGGAAAAAGATTACGAAGAAGTTGGTGTTGATTCCGTTGAAGGTGAAGGTGAAGAAGAGGGAGAAGAATATTAACTTTCAATGACTGAAATAATCTCGCATCACATCAGATAATTTTAATTGAAAACAAAAGAATTCAAAGCTTAATATAGTCTTTTATTATGCACTCTAAGTGGTTTCTGTGGGCCTTTACTGCTAAAATCATGGTAGTTGTATTACCTAATTTGTTGCCATCTTTTCCAATTACCAGTTCAACCAAGAGTCGTCATGACAGGGGTCAGATTTTAGTTGGATTTACCTATGCCTGTGCAGGTTTTCATTTATTGCTATATCTGTATTGGCAGTATATCCAATTATTATCATTTCACAATCGGTCATTGGTTTTCTCCTGGTATTTGAGTTTTTCTGATCTATAAAAGTTTCTAGTTTTGATCGTGTCAAACAGACTTTATATGCTTCTGTGATAAAATCGCAGCTTCAAGGAATAAGAGAGGGCCCGGGTGGCTCATAATGAGTTAGGTAGTTGGATTACCTAACAACTCGTACAAGCCTTTCATCAATACGGCGTGGGTTCGCGCCCGGCTTTGTAAATGACAAAAAATGGTACACTCGACGCAAGTGATACAATTTATCAGTTGCCCATGATCAGTGGTTCTCTTCGGGTACTCAGGCTTCTTCCACCACTAAAACTGGTCGCCATAATATTACTGAAAATGGCATTAAACACAATAAATAAAATCAAGGAATAAGAGCAAAGGCTGGTTGGATCGGAATCGGGATAATGTGATTTTAATCAGATTGATTTCAACCTGCATCTTCGCGTGTTCTATAAAAGGTTGACTCGACTCTGAATCCAACCTACTACATAGAAACAAGAACAAATCGATCTTTAGTTGGAGATGAAGCTATTGTCCCAGGAGACGGACTTTTCAAGATTTGTTCACGAAATGTTTGTTTGCGATTTAGAAAACGATTTCAACCCACCATTTGTTTTGAATAATTCAAGAGTTACTTCCCTTACCATGCATTACACTTTGAAGATGTATATATCACAGTCTAGGAACCTGTACGCCTGAAATCTCTTATTGACGTGCTCTTCTGTAAACTGCATTACGGTTTCGGTGGAAATCGACTGCCCACGCTTTCAAGGCAGGCAAGTTTTTCGGAATTATCGACAGATAAAAAGTTACAGAATGTACATGATTCATTACTCTAACGGACGCTAAAGTTTCTTTGGATAAAATAATGCAACAAATTCAGAATGGAGTATCAAACGTTTGTTTTTACTACCAGAAAAGGTAAAAATTCCATTTTTTTATGCTTAAATGGCTTTCAATTTAGACTGTATTTGCATGGATAGTTTTGGAAGTGAGAAGCATTCTTTTTACAAATAAACGATAAAGAAAACAATTTTTCCGACTGAAAAAATGAATGTGTTGTCGGCTGTGTGAAAACTGTCTGTACCCTGATTGACATGCTAAATTTGTATTTTAAAATGTCTATTTATTTAGCAATGCTGAGGTATTCATATCTGTAATTTTGCATAAACTGTGTTCATATCTATTGACATTACCAACACAAGTATCGGGGAATATTATTCAAGGATAAAGGGTCAAACGGGACAATTTTATTTTATCCTTGTTCAAAAGAACCTGTTAAAATGGTAAATATGACTCTATACGGCTAATACATTAAAAAAGCAAAGATGCAGTCCTTGCATCAATCAATTGTACGCATTCTGTCAAGTTTTTGGAATACAGATTATTAGAATTTAATGAAAACATAGAAAAACTTACTTGCCGTGAAAGTGTAAGATGTCGAATTCCACCGAAACCGTAATGCAGTTTACAGAAGAGCACGTCAATAAGAGATTTCAGGCGTACAGGTTCCTAGACTGTGTATATTATTTTGGAAGTGTCTGTTTTTCCCAAGATAATTTGTGACAGTCGTTGAAATTTTTGTGACTTCTGTTCCCATCTTGAATGCTGGCACTGTCTTGGCGGTGATAAAACTTCCGGCAAGTTATCTTGGAGAGTTTCAAACCGTGTTGCCGTCAATCGAAAAATTGTGAACGCACATTCATGGAGCGAAGCAAAACAAAAGATAGTACAGCTCAGGACTCTGAAGAGTCCAGACAGATTTTGATATACTAATGAGCATACGGTTTCAAATATCTGTTATGGCCGCCATATTTATGGATAACGTTATATGGAATATCCAATTGGTTGGAACAGGGTAGTCTTAACAGCATAAGTCCCCGGGAAAATCAGTGTACTAGGGCTCCTACCTACACAACCACTCGCAGGAATAAATATAAATGGTCGATAAATTAAACATATATTTATTGAATTGGTGCTTCCAACATAATCCGTGCTTAAACATTTAAAAACATGATGTACACAACATACATAGATTAGCATGGGACCCCGGGCAACTTCCCAGCATGCCCATGGGGTAAGACGGCACTGGGTTGGAATAAGAGACCAATCGCTATTATTATACTCATGTGGAAGTTCCTGTACCAAACCAGGAGAGTAAGCTGTCGTACATATGTTTTATTTTCTCTATTTTGCTGCTTCCACGATTTTCCAATTGGAGTTTACAACTATTCTGGTGGTTTTTCATTTTATCTCTTGTGTCGATTCACACGATTGATTAATTTATTGATGTTTAACCCCAACTTAAGCTGTACTTCAGCTATACCGTGGCGTTCTTGGATCGATGGTCTAAATAACCTGATGGCGTCTGGTTGATTTAATTAGATACACTGAGATCCCAAGGATCATAATTTTTTAAATTTTGCTCGAGTATATTTTTGCCAATATCACTGGTATCCCTACTAGCCAAATTACGTTGTCAAAACGTTGTGACCACGTAACTTTTTCGTTGTTACAACGTAAGCATTTTACGTTTTAACTACGCCGATTTGTAGACTCCCCTAAGCGTAACTACAACGTTGTGGTACTACGTAGTAAAAGACCTTTCTACAACCAAACGAAAACCATGACCATGTAAGGACGTTTACACAACGTAACCACCAACCATCACAGGACCTTTATACGAGGTAATTACAACTAATTAAGGACGTTTACACAACGTAACTACCAACCATCATAGGACCTTTATAAGACGTAATTACAACCACCAAAGGACCTTTACATGACGTAATTACAACCACCTAGGGACCTTTACACAACGTAACTACGACCACCTAGGGACCTTTACACAACATAACTACAACCCCCTAGGGACCTTTACACTACTAACAACGACCACCTAAAGACCTTTAGAGGACGCAACTACAACCATCTCTATATAGTTGTACAACTACAAAAATTGTACATCCACTAGAAGAATGTTTTTCTTAATTTCCTACTCCAATTCTTAATAATTAAGAAAAACCTTGTTATATTAAGAATTTTTTTTTTTTATTAAGAATGGGAAAGTTAAATTAAGAATATTTTTTTATATTAAGAAAAGTTAATTATATTAAGAAAAAGATTTTTATATTAAGAAAAACAGATTTTTATATTAAGAAAAAGATTTTTATATTAAGAAAAACAGATTTTTATATTAAGAAAAAGATTTTTATATTAAGAAAAAGATTTTTATATTAAGAAAAACTGACATTTACATTAAGAAAAAGATTTTTATATTAAGAATTTTCTAGTTATTTCATCAGCATCGAGCTTTTCATGACATGCCCCACGGCAATATTGTTATCTACAATAGTGGCGTGCTGTAAGTGGCCTGTGTCAACTAATTTGAAACTATTATTATAATCTTTAAATAATTCTCAACGATAGAAAGATATATTAATGAAAATAATAATAATAAATAAAAACAAGGATTTATATAGTAATATATATTTTTGAATCACTGTATTTTTTATTGAATCACACAACTAGTACGTATGTGCCAAAACGCAAAATACCGTATTAATAAAGTTCACATAGTTATGTATTTAATAATAATAACGGACGCTTTGAGTGTTTCATTAAAGAAGAATCCCGAAAATAAATTTCTAGAAAACAACCTTGTCATTTCCCTGTGTGTTGTGTATTCG
>MJUT01044215.1:451371-469814 GCA_002080005.1 Gigantidas platifrons | reverse complement strand
TTGAATGGAGGTCGGGGTCACATGACATCCTTTTGAAAGTTGACCACCTAAGGACCATTCATGCCATGTTTGCTTTAAACTGACTTACTGGTTTCAGAGGAAAAACTTTTTAAACATTTTCCCCATAGGGTCCTATGTTAAAAATAAGTCGAGTCATGGCGGCCATCTTGGATATGCGATCGGCACAAAAATAACAAATTTAGTAGAGGACCATCCAGTCACCATTTCTATAATTTTACAATTCCATCGGCTGAGTAGTTTCTGACAAGAAGATTTTCAAAGTTTCAACCAATCAGAACACATTATTGGCCCTGGCGGCCATGTTGGTTTTTCGATCTAAACCAAAATAAGAAATTTGGTAGAGGACCTCCAAATGAACATTTCTGCCAAGTTTGGTCCAAATCTGTTTAGTAGTTTCAAAGAAGAAGAAGAAAGTATGAAAAGTTTACAGACGCGGACGACGACGACGACGGACGCAAAGTGATAACAAAAGCTCACATGACCCTTTGGGTCAGGTGAGCTAAAAAGGGAAACTCAGGAAAGGAAAATGCGAGAGATTGAGGAAAAAGGAAAACGTAAAATAGAAAAGGCTAAAAGACAATTACTAAAACAGGAAGAGAAGGAAAACAAACAGAAAAAAGAAACCAAACGAATGAAAGAAACAATCAGCAATAAATTAAATGAAAATAATGAAAATAAGAAAAGAGAACAAAAACAATTTTACAAACTCCTTAAGTTTACAAATGACACATATACATTTTGATTGGATTGACATCATCAGTATTTGCAAAAATGAATTAAGCTGAAAAATCTTAGTTTAGTATATGAATGATACAAAACATATTGCAGAGGCATAGCTGCATATACGTTGTCACGCCATGGCGTGCACATCGTCAGGTTATAAAAAATTAGGATATTGAATTTATAATAATAATACTTTTTTGTATTCTTATTGAAATTCCTTCAGTGTTATATTTCACGTACATGGTTTTTAATTACAACACTATTTCATTCAGGTATTCATTTGGTCCTGGTTGCGGTCCGTCTTCCGTAATTGAAATCGTCAAAAAAGTGAAATACAACCGAATTGATACAAAATGTGACTTGTTTCAACCTTATTTATAATAAACATTGAAATTCTTTCAATTTCTAAATCACGTTCATGATCTTTAATTACAACACTATTTCATGCAGGTGTTCATTTTTTCCTGTTCTAACTAAAGGTCTTTATCAAACAGCATCATGCGGTTTACATGTAATGCAGTTAGTACGTATTTAAATCACATAAGGCTATTTCTATTTTTCATACGTTGGAGGAGTGATGGGATGATTTTTCAAGTACATCAATCTGTCCTGTTTTCATGTTGGGCGGAAGTCGCTATTGTACATTCGAAATATTAATTGCGAATTTATCAAGTATGATGCACGTGTTACCTGTCTAGTAATTATGGGGTTTTTTCTCGATCGACAGTTCAGAGGAAATGTGGCTATATTGGTATTTCTTAAGACAATGGCAGTTATAATCCAACTAGTTTTACCTCGTCACTTTTTACTGAAGTACCAGTACTAAGTCAGGAAAGTGAGCGGTCATATATATGTGTGTTAGGGATATCGAATTTGCCTATTTCTACGATTTTTCTATTGAATTTTTGAAACTTTTCCGACGATATGATACTTTTTTTTTCATTTAATTATAGGTTGTGGAAAAGAATTATGACGATGTACCTGCAACAGGGCCTCCAAGAGAAATTTTGCAAGGCGGAACAATACTGCTTTGGGGTCTGAGAACAGGCTGAAACCTCTCAAAACTGTGGATTTGAGTTGAAAATACCAAAAAATAATGAAAAAATTAAAATAAAACGTCAATGGCTAAGGCTGTGGGGCCCCTCAGAGATTCACGGGCCCTTTCGTGGTTTTCCGGACCCCGTACCGATGTACCGGCCGAACCCTCCTCTCATATGCCCTGCTTTTTACCATCCTAGATTCTGTAAATCCAGTTCTCTATCCTTCTATGGATACAATGTTATGTGTTTTGTTAAGCATGCCAGTAGCAAGCGCTACTGCTGAGATGTCACTTAGTGTACTGAGACGTTTGAAAACTTGTGTTAGTTCGACTATGAAGAATGACAGGCTATCTTCCCTAGGATTGATGCATATTCACCGAGATTTTGAAGTGGACTTGTACAAATCAATGGAGGTGTTCGTATCTGTTAAGACACGAAGGGCAGATTGTTGACAATTTTAGGATATTTTGTCTATCAAAGTAATTAAAATTGTACTTGATTCTATGTTATATGAAACCCTGGAATGGCCCCAGATCTCACCATTTTGCATCTCGTCGAAAGTAATTATGGCGTGCACACTATTAAGCCTCAGCTACGTCCCTGTATTGAGTAAATGAACGTGTTGTAGTAGTATACGAAATAATATACAGATATGTAGTAAATGTACTTGTTACGATTTGATTTGATTTTTTGTGTTTAACGCCACTTTCATCAATATTTCAGCTATATCATGGCGGCCAGTTTTAGTGGTGGAGGAAGCCGGAGTACCCGGAGAGAACCACCGACCATGGGCAAGCAGCTGGTAAACTTTATCACTTGCAGCTGCGAGTCGAGTGCACCTTTTTTGTAATTTACAAAGCCGGGCGCGAACCCACGCCGTATTGGTGATAGGCTTGTATGAGTTGTTAGATCCAGCGACCTAACTCCTTGAGCCACCCGGGTCCCTACTTGTTACGTATGTGGGGGGAAATTACATGGAGGATATATGGTAAATGCAGAGGTGTTTACCCCAAATGAAGGCTATCAGTAGTATTGGCCAGTTTTATCAGTAGTTTTGGACCTCTGTCAGTAGTATCACCGTTGAGCATCGCAAAGTGACACGAACTTTCTAGGGGGTCTGAAATATTGATCTGAGTCATATTTTGAAGATACTAAAGAAATTTTATAGGATTCATTACCCTTTGTTTCTGAAATAAATGACAGGGAAATGTGTTAAACTTAGTGATGTCCTATTAGCATAATGTATGTTATTCAGTTAAGTAGAAGTTCAGCTGCACTATTAGAGTAATATAATTAATTCAATTCTACTAGCTACATTTACATCAGTTTGATCATATTAACTTTTGTTTCAAAGTTTTAATTTCACTCACAAAAGCTTATGACACAGACACCAATGATTGCACCAGAACATCCCTGGATAGGTTAAAAAAAATGGGCTAAAATGACAATGTCCAAAATTGAAAAAAAATTTGGGCAGCACTTCCCCTAGAAAATAAGGTTTTCATCACCCCAAACCATATAAATCCCAGACCAAAAAGAAGGGAATAAAGAAAGAAAACGAGAGGTGTGGTCAGGTTCATTTATAAGATATGAAACCATACACCATCTCTTTCCTACTATCGAAGTATAAAAATGACTACAAACCTTGAGCAATCTTTGAATCTGGAAACATGATTTTGAAAGCCCACAAATGATTTCATAGAGTAAGACATGTTCGTTTGTTTCATGGTGTTTAAGTTCTTATGCACTTTAGACTCAACGTGTCTTTTACAATCATTTTTCCGGCAAGACTCCACAAACAATCAGATCAAACAAGGCCACAACTCGTGATATGAGTCTTTATACTTCTGCAGTATTTGTTTTCTTTGGCGGCGTACGATTGACATCGTGATCTTCTTCCTCCAAATCCAGAACCCGCTTTGCAGCTTTGGCTGCTGACATCTTTTCATTTCGGATTTTCAAGCGACACATCACCAATATAATTTTTTTAAATAAAAAATGATATTATGAAATTTTGTCATTTTTAACAAAAGTCGGCAATATGGGATTCGGCAAAATGGACTCGGCAATATGGGAATCGACAAACTGGGAATCGGCAATTTGGGACGCTACTTTCCCCTGGACAATGGGACGGGAACTGTATTTTAACCCTAAAAAGTATTTCCACCGGTTCCTAAAGACCAGGAAGGGACTAGGCAACATTTATTGTTGGGGGGGGGGTATTGACTGATATTTAATTGGCTATTTGACCTTGCTTATACTTCATCAGCAGCCACCCACCCACCTTTTCTTCAAACAAAATTACACAAAAAACTTACCTTATAACATGAGTTGTTAGATATAATGCACATTTTATAGTTTTTGTTGTTTTTTGATCAATCCAGGATGTCATAGAATTAAAAAATTATAGTATGGTTTCTAAATATATTTTGCTTTACTATTTTCCAAGTTGAATAATAAAAACATTGATGTTTTAATCATATAATTGATTCATCACGACATGTATTAATTGTATGTGAAAAGGAATTATTCAAACTTAAAAAAAAAATGAAATAGAGGGAAAAATAGATTTTAAACTTCTATCAGAACTGTGACTTTATTTGGTGTGGCATTCAACTAGCTAGTATTTATGCATTAAACATACCTTTTGTTTTAAATAAATTGGATACTTAATATCTCTGGCAAAGACAAAATAATTAGTTTAAATTACATGAACAAATAAAAGTTTTCCTTGATTTGTTTGTTTATCATTAATAAAGTGAAATTATTAGTCTTTAATTAAATGTTCAAAAGGAAATGAGTGATTGCAAAACCAACATATTTGGACATTTTTGATCATGCTTACATCGTTTTGGAATTGGCTAATTAAGAAACACCTGGGAGGTGTGAAATGTTTATTACATAATTGGCATTAAACAATTCTTCCTGTATCTTGGATACCATGTAGTTTTCACACCTTTAAACAGGATGTTGATGGAGTCCAGATGTCCATGACAATAAACTTTATTTTGTTTTTTAGTTTGACAATAAATATAAACTAGAACTGTCCGCATATAGCGGGACTAATACCCCCGCTTCACTCTGACTGTGTCCAAGATTATTGAAAACTAAGTCTACACGGAAAATATATTATTTGTCAAATTATAATATTTAATCACATTCAACAAGAATAAAAACGTCGTAGCATAAAAACTGTAAGAGGAGTTGCACGGACAAACCATGTACCCTTTCAGCCAAATTCACAAATAAAAAAAAATAACTAAGTTCAACAATCTATATTTTTTGGTAAATTTCATGAAAATCAAAATCCTTACAACATGCACATCTTTGATATGAGTACAAATGTTCTGCAATGTAAAAACTTCCTAACTTACAAACTGTAGGAGGAGTTGCGCAGACAAACCATGTACCATTTTTGCCATATTCACACAAAAATGGCTAAGTTCAACAATCTATATTTTTAGTAAAAATGCACAAAAATCAAAATCCTTACCACATGCACATCTTTGATATATGTACAAACAATCTACAATATAAAAACTTCCTAGCGTAAAAACTGTAGGAGGAGTTGCGCGGACAAACCATGTACCCTTTTAGCCAAATTCACCAAAAAAAGACTAAGTTCAGCAATCTATATTTTTGGTAAAAATTCATGAAAATCAAAATCCTTACCACATGCACATCTTTGATATATGTACAAATGATCTGCAAAATAAAAACTTCCTAGCGTAAAAACTTTAGGAGTTGCACGGACAAACCATGTACCCTTTTTGCCAAATTCACCAAAAAATGACTAAGTTCAACAATCTATATTTTTGGTAAAAATACACAAAAATCAAAATCCTTACCACATGCACATCTTTGATATATGTACAAATGATCTGCCAAAATAAAAACTTCCTAGCAGAAAAACTGTAGGAGGAGTTGCACGAACAAACCATGTACCCTCTATGCGGACAGACAGACAGGGTGAAACCTATATACCCCCCAAACTTTGTTTGCGGGGGGTATAAAAAATGTTACTGCCAAAAATTGCTGAAAGAGATATTTGTGTTTTTAGTCATATTAATTAAATAGGAACAAAAACACCACAATAATGTCTTATATTGCGCACCATTGTATAGGATTAAGTGAACGAATAACACAGAGAATGTATTTAATTGTCAAAAGTTCGTGACACCCTTCATACAAGCTGCAAGCGTTGATTTTTTCGTTAATTTTTTGCTCGATTTGCTCAAAGTCGATAAGCACTCCGGAAGTTGATAAGGTATGGTTTCCCAGCGTCTGCGCATGTCTGTGAAAATGAATCAGGGGCAGATAACAACGGTTATCGGACTGGGCTACAGGAATAAAAGTAGTGCTGACTCAAGGAAAAGTAAAAATAGTAAGAAAACAAAGTACGTCAGGTTTCTGGACTCAGTGAATGAAGCTGGTTGCTGATGTTTATCATCACTTTCACCAATTTTCAGCTACATCACGACTACCTTACTAAATGGGGTAAGATAAGCCATGGAAGATATAGGGACCTGACCGATGAAATCCCTGCCCATGGGCAGATGTCTGGAAGCCTTTAACGCTAGAGACAGGTATTGGAGTGAACCCATATTAGGGGCATTTCATTTTTCAGATTTATAAACAATAAATCAGCCTCGAGATAAACAGACACATAGTACTGACAATACCTCACCTTTGTTCCTGGTGAATTAAGAAAAGTGGGTTGGGACTATAGTCATAGACAGATGCTTGGATTGCAAAACAAGTATTTCACCCTGCAACAGGCCTTCAAAAGCTGCTGCTTACTAGGAGTTGCCGCAAGTTGTCTTTGATATTTTATTTGTTTTCAATCAACAAAGAATTCCATCACCCATCTTGACAAGCTTTCAAATATACAAAGCTATTTGACTTAAACAGGAGCAGGAATAAGAGCAAAATAGCAAGATGTGAGGTGGATGGAATGACAGCCATCTGTGTGTCAGCAACTGAATTTACACTTTGATGAAGCAATGACTGGCGATCGTAGCTATTTTTCAATTAGGCAACAAAAAGTCTATGATTGTAAAGAGCATCTGTTAAAGACATACAGTGATTAATATACCTGGCACATTACAATAAAAAGATTTTTGTATCAACCTTTCAAATATCACGATCTGAGTACAAATGGTTCTATCATTAATGAAGCATACTCAAACATAGTAGTTCTTCTGTGAAAGAATTAAATATTTTTGAGATCCAAATTTTGTTAAAATTGGTCCGAGGATTTCATAAACACATGCAAATATTTGTTTACATTAGAAATCATTTATTTATTGGATATTCTACTATAATATCATGGCAATTATTTCTTCAACTTTGAATATAATTTTTAAATACCTGGTAACGAAAATGGATGAAAAAGGAGTGGGGTAGCTTGGTTGGGTTATTGATGTCTATCATCACTTTCAGCTACCAATAACAGTCTTTAAACTGGTGACCAGAGGACACCATAGTCTTTAAACTTGTGACCAGAGGACACCATAGTCTTTAAACTGGAGACCAGAGAACCCCAGTCTTTAAACTGGTGATCAGAGGACACCATAGTCTTTAAACTGGTGACCAGAGGACACCATAGTCTTTAAACTGGTGACCAGAGGACACCATAGTCTTTAAAATGGAGACCAGAGAACCCCAGTCTTTAAACTGGTGATCAGAGGACACCATAGTCTTTAAACTGGAGACCAGAGGACACCATAGTCTTTAAACTGGAGACCAGAGAACCCCATAGTCTTTAAACTGGTGACCAGAGAACACCATAGTCTTTAAACTGGAGACCAGAGAACACTATAGTCTTTAAACTGGAGACCAGAGAACCCCATAGTCTTTAAACTGGAGACCAGAGGACACCATAGTCTTTAAACTGGAGACCAGAAAACACCAGTCTTTAAACTGGAGACCAGAGAACATCATAGTCTTTAAACTGGAGATCAGAGAACACCATAGTCTTTAAACTGGAGACCAGAAAACACCATAGTCTTTAAACTGGAGACAAGAGAACACCATTGTCTTTAAACTGGAGACAAGAGAACACCAGTCTTTAAACTGGAGACAAGAGAACACCATAGTCTTTAAACTGGTGACCAGACAACACCAGTCTTTAAACTGGAGACCAGAGAACACCATAGTCTTTAGACTTGCGACTTGAGATCATCATACAGAGTATTTAAACTGGTGACTACAGAAAAGTTTTCTTCAAAATGGTGTTCAGTGAACATCACAGCATATAAACTGGTGACCAGAGAACTACAAGTACTGATAGTCAAATGGAAATAACCTCTAACTTAGTCCCCTTATCCTAAGTTGATATACCATTATTGCAGTAACTTTTTCACAGTACAATCTAATAGGCCCTTAATTATGATAAATATTTAAAATAATCAAATTCCACTCTTGCCCTGGAAAAAAAATTCTCAAGGACTGTTGAAAATATAGGTATTTAAAATCTGATATGCCCAGTAGTCCACCTTTTATAAGGCCCCTCTCATCAAAGGCCTCCCCTCTTTATCAGGCTAGATTTCTAAAACACTGATATAGTAAAATGTCTCCATCAAGAGAGGCTAACCATCTTATAAAGCTACTTTTTCATTGGAAAAGAATTCTACTGTATTCAAGTTGGATAAATTTCAATGTGAAAAACAACAATTCTCACTGTTATCAACATGTATTAATAATCCATTCACCCCAAAGAAGAAAATACCAGGAAGATTGATTATATATGAAGGCCTCCAGTTACAGGATGGAATTCTATTCCTCTCAAGCATTTACTTATTATATATCATAAATGAGGTAATACTACAACTGCACGAGGTCTTATCATAAAAACATGCATATTTTCAAGGACTTGCAGATCTCTTTACATTTACTTTACGAGACTTCTAAATAAACAAACCTTAAATCTTATAATGTAGGCCACTGTAATTTCTTGAACATCTTTTTTTTTAGTAGCTGAATAAATGAGGCTGTAACCAAATTCCAAAATGGTGTAAACAGAAAAATTCAATTATTTATTAATATTACATATGTTGAACTTTTTTTTTAAAAAGTAAATTGCGGTAACCAGAAACAAGAATTGTCTTTGGTGGTCATGTTTGTTGACCGATCAGGACGAAATTAGCTCTTCTAGAGGATATTCCATAAAGGCTTCCTACCATGTTTCTGCATTCGGCCAATCAGTCTAGAGACAACTGCTCCATAACATGACTAACATTTTTGAAGTTGTATACAAATTGCTCATATCCTTGCACTCGCTCTCGTTAGTTTCCGAGAAAAAATAATGTTTACTTCTCTGTTAAATATCCCTTGTGTTGGTAGCCATATTGGATTTCTAATCAACACAAAATCCTCTCCTCTGAAACAAGGGGCCGTCATGATCGTGTGGTAGTTGGATTTACAACTATACCAATGCAATCAGTGCATATCACCACTGATGTTTCGAGTTCGAATCCCGATCTGGGCGAGGTGTACAACATTATGTGATAAAGTTTGTCAGCGACTTGCGATAGGTCGGTGGTTTTCTCCGGGTCCTCCCACCAATAAAACTGAATGCCACTACATAATTGAAATATTGTTGAAAGTGGCATTAAACACTATAAAATCAAACCAAACCAAAATTTGTAAAGGACCATCCACATAAGTGCATCATATTAGGAACATTCCTAACAAAGAACAATTCCACCAAACCTGTGGATTTGGAGATTTTTTTTATCATTTAAGCCCATCCGAGAGCAAAAGTGACACTAGCAGCCATTAAATTTCCAGACGAAACAAAACTCATGTATCAAGTTGATGACTACACAAGTAACAATGTTAAACATTTATACCTAGTTTACTTCCAACTGTGTTTTGTGAGAAATAGATTGTCATATCAAAGATGACAGATGCAAAGTGATGACAATATCTCGCATGACCCTTCGAAGTTGAGCTAAACCAAAAACTACGCTTTATAAAGATCTTTTTCTTTTAATCTTTGGTTCCAGTTTGACTTAGAGAAACATCTACTCCAGTAAAGTTGCTCCAAAATTGTCCTGATATAACAAATTAATGTAAAAAGTTATTTTGTTACAATGTTGATTTTGTTTTGTTGAAATGAAAGTTTTTTAATGCTGCTTTACAAGTGTCTAATATTCTTCACCTTCTTCTTCACCTTCACCTTCAACGGAATCAACACCAACTTCTTCGTAATCTTTTTCAAGAGCTGCTAAATCTTCACGAGCCTCCGAGAATTCTCCTTCTTCCATACCTTCTCCAACATACCAGTGGACAAAAGCACGTTTGGCGTACATCAAATCAAATTTGTGATCAAGACGAGCCCAGGCTTCAGCAATGGCGGTTGTGTTGCTCAACATGCAGACGGCACGCTGTACTTTAGCCAAGTCACCTCCTGGTACAACAGTT
The DNA here is from genome assembly GCA_002080005.1 of Gigantidas platifrons. Classification (NCBI taxonomy): domain Eukaryota; kingdom Metazoa; phylum Mollusca; class Bivalvia; order Mytilida; family Modiolidae; genus Gigantidas; species Gigantidas platifrons. The sequence goes on along the minus strand of MJUT01044215.1, from coordinate 459,603 downwards.
GGTGGTTGGTAGTTGATTCCGACCTTGAAACCAGTTGGACACCAATCTACGAACTGGATGGTTCTCTTGGTTTTGATGGTAGCAATGGCAGCATTGACGTCTTTTGGAACGACATCTCCTCTGTACAACATACAACAGGCCATGTATTTTCCGTGACGTGGATCACATTTTACCATCTGGTTTGCTGGCTCAAAACAGGCATTTGTGATTTCAGCAACAGACAGTTGTTCATGGTATGCTTTTTCAGCAGAGATGACTGGTGCATATGTAGCCAATGGGAAGTGGATACGTGGGTATGGTACCAAGTTGGTCTGAAACTCAGTAAGATCAACGTTTAGAGCACCATCAAATCTCAATGAGGCGGTGATGGAGCTGACAATCTGACCAATCAGACGATTCAAGTTGGTGTATGTGGGTCTCTCAATGTCCAAGTTACGTCTGCAGATATCATAAATAGCCTCATTGTCAACCATGAAAGCACAGTCGGAATGTTCAAGTGTTGTATGAGTGGTCAAGATGGAGTTGTAGGGTTCGACAACGGCAGTTGAGACTTGTGGAGCTGGGTAAATGGCAAACTCCAGTTTGGATTTCTTTCCATAATCAACACTGAGACGTTCCATGAGGAGTGAGGTGAATCCAGATCCAGTCCCACCACCGAAGCTGTGGAAGATGAGGAAACCTTGCAGACCGGTACACTGGTCGGCCAATTTACGGATTCTGTCTAGAACCAAGTCGACTATTTCTTTTCCAATTGTGTAGTGACCTCTGGCGTAGTTGTTAGCGGCATCCTCCTTACCAGTGATGAGCTGCTCTGGGTGGAACAATTGTCTGTAGGTACCAGTTCTTACTTCATCTGAAAAAGAAAATAACAAATGTTAATTTAAATTATGTGTTCTGATGTGCAACAGAAGACATATTTAGTAATTTTCAAAACATTTCCATTGCCTTTTATAGCAGCCATGTTAAATTTCTGAATGAAACAAAAATCATATAAACATGATAAAATTATGAGGACTACAAATGTACCAACATAACACAACAAGTTTCAACTGGACCAGTGGTTTGTGAGAAGTATAATGAAATGCTAAAAGTTTACAGACGATGACAGACCCAAAGTTATAACAATACCTCGCATTTGGGCCAGGTGAGCTTATAAAGAAATAGTCTACAACAGAACAACTCCTGAAAGGAATTGCAAGCCCCTTGTTGTTCCAGGTACAGCTTGGGTTGATTATCTTTACACATCCTTTAGAATTGTCAATTGTTTGAAAACTTGATTATACATATATAGTATTAGCAATCTGCTTATATTTTTTTCATGTAAAAAGATTTATTGTGTAGAGTTGATCCTTATTTAAGTTTTGTTTATGGACTAGAGGTATTAAACAACAACAGGAAAAATTTGTCAGACTAGTGTTTGATACTTGAAAATATTTATTTGAACAAGAACCCTATCTTTAAACATTTTGAAGTCGTATTTTGCTTGTGGGTGAATAGGTTTAAATATGATTATAAATGGATTTTCAAATAAAAGATCAATATTTCTTTTTGGATTTTTGTCAAGGAATAGAATAGTAATCTTGTGTTTGCATTTTTTGCCTGATACAATTCAAATTTAATTATCTCACATTTGCTAATATTAAAATAAAATATAGTTTACAATAGTGTATTTTTACTCTGGAGCCAAAAAGCTGTAGAGCTAATCTAGCAATAGAGTCACATGATCTACATGATGTACATTGTGAAATATACATTATGTACAGTGTACCCCATACAAATATATGTGAAAAAAGTATGTCAGCGACTTGTGGCTGGTGTGTGATTTTCTCCATTTGCCTCCATCAACTTGGTCGCCACTAACTTCGATATACAATGTAACTTAAACTACAATATTGTTGAGAAAATTGATGCATTCTTCTATGAAATTCAAACGTGGGTTCGCACCCAGTTTTGTAAATTACAAAAAAGGGTGCACTCGACTCGCATCCGCAAGTGATAAAGTTTACTAATTACTTGCCCATGGTCAGTGGTTCTCTCCGGGTACTCTGGCTTCTTCCACCACTAAAACTGGTCGTCATGATATAGCTGACAGTGGCATTAAACACCAAAAAATCAATCAAAATTTGGAAAGGTCAAGATGCAGTTTGTTGAAACCACACATCCAACTTCAGTCGTAAGAAATAAATTTAATTATGATGGAAAGACAACTTGCAGTCTTGGTCTTAATTTTTTTTCTGCCTACTTGCCAGAAAGTCAAATTTAGAAAAATGATTAATGTTATATTTTTTACAAACAATTTCTTTCATAATTTTCATTTGTCCGAATCCAGTTTTACTTGTCCCGACCCATGCTTCGGGCAAGTGGGGTAGCGCTGACTCGCTGTACTTGTAGAATACTCCTTACCTACAACAGTTGGTTCCAGATCAACAAAGACAGCTCTGGGGACATGTTTGCCAGCTCCAGTCTCGCTGAAGAATGTGTTGAAGGAGTCGTCACCGCCTCCAATTGTTTTGTCTGAGGGCATCTGACCGTCAGGTTGGATACCGTGTTCCAAACAGTACAACTCCCAGCAGGCATTGCCCATCTGGACTCCAGCCTGTCCAACATGTACACTGATACATTCCCGCTGAAAAATAATAATTGGATGTGCAATGAAAGAAGCAAGAATCAAATGTTTTTATTTAGAATAATTATTCCTTAGAGTGATCAGTCTAGTCCTGTACTTGGAAGAACTACCCCTTTATATTGGGGGCCTGAATGCGACAGTCAAGACTGGAATATTTCCAAACCTATCAATAAGAAATACAAATATAATTTGTTTACTTATAAACAACGTTGCTACTATGAGCTGTGGGTCATATACATATCAATATAATATAAATTATTTAAAAGGTATGTCACTATGTGTCATCACATAAAAGTCCAACGCCACTTATATTTTAGAGGAAAAATTTAGAATTTTTGCTCTCAATATTACATGCTGTTTTTAACATAGATCTATATAATTAAATTGTTTTTTCTTTGTCTCGTCACATTAGTGCAAGATATACATCTGATACTATAATAAGAAAAGTCAAGATATACATCTGATACTATAATAAGAAAAGTAAAGAAATCTTTATTAATAAAGTTTGAAACATTGTGGTTTAATGAATTGAATAATGATGTCCGTAAAGATACTGAGGCTGGTAACAAGCTAAGAACATATCGTATGTTTAAAACTATTTTCCAGTGTGAACCATATTTAAAATATGGAAACGAAAAAGAGAGAAGATTACTGACAAAATTTAGAGTAAGCTCTCATAATCTTTATATAGAAAAGGGAAGATATACTGGAGTTAAAGTAGAAGATCGAGTTTGTGAATTATGTAAAGAGAGTGTAGAAGATGAAATACATTTTTTAATTAAATGTACTCATCTTGAAACACACAGAAAACTATATATTGATATGTTAATTAATAAATATAAAAACTTTGCAGCCTTGTCAGAAGATAAAGCAGTATAATGTTGTTTTGAAATTAATATCATGTTTATTTGAAGAAAGATTAAAACAATTAAATAGAAATTAAAGTAAATAATTATATACCAATTTATTATGGGATTGTCTCCCCTAGACTTAAAAATAAAAATATTCTTTTGGTGTTCCTGGTGGATAGCTTGTAGAATAACAAAATACTTGTGTTTATGTATTTTTCTTTGTATATATGTATAACTATATGTAATCAATTACAATCAATCAATTGCAATTATTGTATAAAGTGAATGTCTGTTTTGTTTTGTATATCTGATTTATTGTATAATTATGCTGCCCCATTGTGGGCACTTTGATTAGTAATAAAAAAAACATTTCTATTTCTATTTCATTAATTAGCCTTGCTTTTGGTATCATGGGATAAAAAAAGAAACAATGAAATAATATCAATTAAAAGCACAAATCATTGAAAGGTGGTGAATACTATAGAAACAGAGGAATTCCGTATACTTATTTATGCCGGCCGGCATCTCCTCTCCCCCCCCCCCTTTATAAAAATATTTTTTCCACATAAATGACAGGCCTAAAATATCCTGTCAACTCGAAAGCTTAAAAATAAAAGGTCAAATATCAATTTTAAAAAGACTTGGAATATTGATCATTCAATTTTGCTCGCTTTTTATTTTTACAATGAATCTGTGTGGTCATGGGCCTAATCAATGGACGAAAAATGAAAATCGATTAGCAGTGCGTAAACAACCACCTGCTGACAAAAATAATTGTGATATTTATAATATAGCATTAATACATTATATATAACAAAACTTACCATGTTTCTTGTTGATTTGTAGAGGTTTTAAATAAATTAAAATCAAACGTTCAATCTCACGTTAGACCTGTAACGAGTCTTGCTGTGAGTATAAATTCTATGGTTGTGACGTAAAAATTTGGGTCGATGAAATTTGTAGCAAGTGTAACACATTCTCCGCCTGTTGATTGGTCGATATCATGTACCAGATGACTATTCTATCATTTTCATTGGTTCACGTCCTTTTCGTTTTTAATTTTTTTTACAGGTAACCAAAAACACGCGGTTTCGTTGTAACTTTGTTTCTACCTGTTTCGAACAACAACAATAAAACATCCTTTATCAATAAACAATCGTGGCCGTTATTGTAACCATATCTTCAAAATTCACCAAGCGAAGTGAAATTATAAAGAAAGAATTTATTAAGTTTTGACAGGTACAAAACGTGATCTTTAGTCGGACAAAGACATTCACATTTTCTTAACTACAACTATTAAATGTCGTCAATGAAATTTAAGAAAGTGTAATTTAAGACCCGACTTCCCATTACATATATATTTATATATATCATTCTTTGACAACTCTGTTAATATTTCTTTGTGAGGCGATCTATTGCCGGGAAGAGACTGACTCGCATTACCAGTGCTGGACATTGGCTGGTGACCGTCCACCTGTGGTTCTCATGACCTAAGGCAAAGGACAATTGTTTTTCTTGTCAGGTGTGAAAGCTTGCCCCACATCCCCCTTTTCGGTCTACTTCAAGAGCCTATCCCACTCCCTCATTTTAAGGTTAAGTGTTATACTCGGCCAACAGCTCCATGCGGCCTACTTTCCGGTCCACACCCCTTCCCATTTTCCGGTCCACTGCCACTGTGGCACATCTGATGGCTCATCCTTATCCAAATCTCCATACCTTCTAGGCAATAGTCCATATAGTCGTTGTCCCAGTTGTTGAACTTATGTTGATCCTGAATTAGGAAGAAACCAACATTCATGAATTCAATCATTGCCACTTTAGAATGACATTTTTGCCTCACTGTTACTTTAAAAACTAGGAGAAAGACAGAAACAATTTGAGTTAATTTTACACCCTACCCTCGACCTTTACAAAAAAAAACTTTCTCCCGATCCGATCTGTCTTTAAAAAACCCAACTCATTTGTCCCCCATAATAATGAATGCGCTTAAGGGGTTTATTTGTACCACTTGTACACAACCCGGTCCATAACTTAATTCAACATTTTNTAATCAAATTCATGGTCTATTTTCAAATGGAGTTTAGCACGTCATTGTTGAAGATATCTGACCGAAACATTAGCATTGGACCTATCGCCACGATATAGCTGGTAAATTGATGAATTGTTTTTCTTGTCAGGTGTGAAAGCTTGCCCCACATCCGGCCCTTTTTGGTCTACTTCAAGAGTCTATCCCACTCCCTCATTTTAAGGTTAAGTGTTATACTCCGCCAACAGCTCCATGCGACATACTTTCCGGTCCACTGCCACTGTGGCACATCTGATGGCTCATCCTTATCCAAATCTCCATACCTTCTCGGCAATAGTCCATATAGTCGCTGTCCCAGTTGTTGAACTTATGTTGATCCTGAATTAGGAAGAAACCAACATTAATGAATTCAATCATTGCCACTTTAGAATGACATTTTTGCCTCACTGTTACTTTAAAAACTAGGAGATAGACAGAAACAATTTGAGTTAATTTTACACCCTACCCTCGACCTTTACAAAAAAAAAACTTTCTCCCGATCTGTCTTTAAAAAACCCAACTCATTTGTCCCCCATAATAATGAATGCGCTTAAGGGGTTTATTTGTACCACTTGTACACAACCCGGTCCATAACTTAATTCAACATTTTTAACATATTTTTTTTCTCTCAATACACACACCAAAGTGCTTTGATGAGGCGTATTTTTAATCTTTAAATGTGAAGATTACGTACAAGAGAAATGATAAGCAAGATATACATTTGTAAAAGTAAATAATATATTATGCTGAAAATAAATTTATTTGATTAAAAGTTTTGTTGAGCTAAAGTTGTTGACATTCGATACAAAGATACATTGAAAGTGTACGTCCTGGTGGTAATCTCTGAACCATGAATTGTTCTATTTCTTAACATTATATATCCCCCTTTTTTTTCATTATGCAATTAAGATATATGATAAGAACGCACTCGGTATATGTGTGGAAATAAGAAAAGAAGGCCTAAGGGGTTTTTTTTTCTAAAAAGGGAGAGGGGAGTCAATGAACGTTGGGTTCATGGTAACATACATTGTACACATTATAGGCGTATACAGACCAGCTGGAAAGAGGGAATCTGCTCCTTTTCTCAAAATTTTGCCCCCCCCCCCCCCAAAAAAATCATAGTAAATTGAACAAGTCCAGATTAGGGGGACACTCCTTGATATTATTTATTTAAATCCATAAACTTCCATTAAATATTATGTTAGTAGAAATTGAAATATTAACGTATAAAGAGCAGAGTTGAGAACATTTACTTTTGTCACTCTTATGAACGTAAATACAAATATACAAAGGCAATTAACTTTGGAAGGTTGTAGGAAAATACTTATTGAACCGAACCATATCAACTTACTTTCTCGACGAACTCGATAAATGAATTATATTATACGAAAGTCCCGACTTCAGTTGAGTCGAAATACCACAAGTTTACAAACTGGTGAAATTCGTAGCCCTAGTCTATTGTAAAAGGAGAAAAAGACCGTTGATGGCTACGGTTCCATGGCAAACTTTATAAGATGATCCGACGTCTCGACGCATTCTAGAAATCGTATTAATATAGATTTATTCCGAGGAAAATAATCTTTTCTGAAAAAACCGCATCGATGGTGTAACCGAGTTAGTGTGCTCACCTCGAGTGTGGTAGGTCGCGGGTTCGAGCCCTCGGTCGGATCAACGCAATGACTATAATTTTGATATTTGCTGTGTCTCCCGCGCTATGCACACATCATTTGTAAGAAAAAGCCAAGACTGGTTAGCTCGGAATCGGAATAAACGGTGTCAGAGTGGAGCGACATGTCTATCCGCAGACATTAGCATCATTTCGTATAAATGTAACTTTTTCTCGCCTTGATATAGCTAGAAATAATTGCTCATCTGTCATTAAATATCAACCACTCACTCAATGCAAATGTCTTTGTATCAGAGATTTTGTCATATTTCCTGTTGGAGGTGTCTGGTGAGATCGGAAAGAAACGGGAACACACTCATACCTGTACATGAAGTTGCTCTTAAAATGACCAAGTGATTTCAGGTCAAAAGAGTTACTTCCGCGGAGTCTTTTTCAACCAGAATTTGGAATGTCTTATGACGGCCATGTAATGTCCTTTCAGAGATAATTTACGTAAGAAAAAGTTGAAGATTTAAAGGAGTAATCAGAAACCGTAATTCAAAGGACAAACAATACAATGGCCAAAAGAAAAATCACGAAGGGTCAAACAATGATCTACAAAATAGTAAGTACACCGAAAACCAAAGTTTGAGCAACACGAACCCACAAAAAACCGAGGGTGAACTCAGGTATTCTAGAAGGTGAAGCAGTTTCTGCTATTAACACCCATCGTGTTACAATTAAACGATGTTTGTTTGATGGTGCTTAACGCCACTTTCAACAATATTTCAGTTATATCGTGGCGGTCAGTTTTATTGGAGGAAACCAGACTAACTTTATCACATAACGTTGAACACCTCGCCTTGATCGAGATTCGAACTCACAACATCAGTGGTGATAGACACTGATTGCATAGGTAGTTTTTGATTTTGATTTGATTTTTGGTGTTTAACGCCACTTTCAGCAATATTTCAGCTATATAATGGCGACTAGTTTTAATGGTGGAAGAAGCCGGAGAGAACCACCGACAATGGGCAAGCAACTGGTAAACTTTATCACATGCGAGTCGAATGCACCATTTTTT